>CM021105.1:310662626-310799935 GCA_007115665.2 Sequoiadendron giganteum
TTAAAATGAATCAATTTTATGTCACTTTTAAAATTTATTAAGAGTAGAAATATTTTTTTTACAGTAAGCATATAAACAATTTAAATAAGAGAATAATCACTAAACATTAAATCAATCAAAATTATGAGGATTAAATTTAAATTATTCTTCAAAAATTATTAAACATATTATATCAATGTAATATTTTAATAAACATATAAATAAATTATATAAAAAGATAAACATTAAATACAATTAAAATTTGCAATCATAAAAATTATTTTAAAAAGATTATAAATTTATAATAAAATAATATTATAAATACAAATAGAAATTCAAATAAAAAATATTCAAAAATTAAATCATTTTTAAAAGAATTATTAAATATAAAAAATAATTTAAAAACTAAAATTACAAATACAATTCAAATAAAATTTATTAAAAATTTAAATTATTTTTAAAAAATGATTAAATATATTTTTTGAAATATAAATTTTTAATTACAATAAAAAGATGTAACTGGAAAAAAACAAAAAAAACACGTAAGAAATTGACTGAAGAAACATAAGATAAATGCCTATAAGATAATATTAACAATTTTAAAAATCATTAAGAGAGTATAGGCATCTGGCCTCTTATAACAAGAAAATGGAGCATGAACACTCCTTTTTGAAGGTCGCTTTGGGCATAGCATATGGTTTAGTGACGTTTCATGATGGAGAAAGGAGATATGCATTGAGAATAAGATGTTTGTTGATGTTGATCAATTTATATTAGACTTTGCAAACATCCATATGGTCTCCTGAGTATGATTATATTGTATATGCAAAGGAAATAATAAATATGTTTGAATTTCTTATTGCTTTTGTTTCAATGTTTATCTTGCTTGCATTTGTATATGTATTTTCTTTGCTTTTTCTTTGGCAAACTTTTTTTCAAACTCAAAAAAATGAAACAAAAATTAGAAAACAAAAACAAAAATAGGTAGATTTTTTGGATTAGCAAATATCTCAACAAGGGATGGAATATTTCATAACCCTGCTCATATTTATAACATTAACACTAAATCTAATTGTAACCCTAACTCTAACTCTAATTCAATTATAGCCATAATTATAATTCTAATAATAATTCTAACCCTTTCCCTATTTCTAACCTTAATGCTCACCTTAACCTTATATCTAACCTTAACCCTAATTCTAACCCTAACATTAAATCTAATTCTAATTATAATTTTAAGCATAACCTAACCCTAACCATAAGCTTAATTCTATCCCTAATTTTAATCCTAATTGTAATCCTAGCCCTAAACCTAATTCTATTCTAACACTAACTAAAACCTAATTCTATTCTAACGCTAATCTAAAACCTAATTCTAATCTAATTGTAACCCTATTTCTTATTCTAATCCTAATTGTAATCTTAATTCTATTTCTAACCCTAAGTCTATTCTAATTGTAATCCTAACCCTAATTATAATTGTAATCTTTATTCTAACCCTAATTATAACCCTGACCCTAACCGTCATTCCAACCCAAACCCTAATTGTAACCCTAATTATAACCCTTAACTTATCCCTAATTCTAACCATATGTGTAACTCTAACCCTAACCCTCTTTCTAACCTTTATTGTAATTTTAACCTTAACCCCATTTAATGCCATATCCTAATTCTAACCCTAACTCCAACCTAACTCTAATCCTAACTCCAACCTAACTCTAACCCTAATTATAATCTACAATTAGGATTAAAAATAAAACTAAATAAAAAATTAAAAAATTATAATTAACATATTATAATTAAAAAATATTAAATATATAATATTAGGATATATTATTTTTAGAAATAATATATAACTATTTTAAATTTTATTTTATATTCAAATTAAAAATAAATATTTTTATTTAATAAATACTTATTTTCTATTTTTTTAAATAAATATGAAACTATAAATACGAATAAATATAAAATATATATATATATATATTACTAGTAATAATAATAATTTGCCATTAAATATAAATTTTTATTTTTTTTAATTATAAAATTAAAAAATAAAAAGAACATATTACTAAATGAATTAATAGAAAATTAGAATGGAAGAAGATGGAAATAAAATAAAATAATCTTCATTCAAAAGGTAAATAAGTAATTTGACATGGTGAGTGGGGTTTCTTTTCTTTTAATCATTCATTGATCTGAATATTCATTGATGCATTTTATTTAACATACATTGAATTACTTGATGTGTTTTATTTTAAACATACCAAAAGTAATTGATGCGTTTTATTTTAAGTTCAAAGTTATCGCTGGAGGTGATTGATTTACTGTGTATGTTTATTCCGCCAGATTTCTTACGTCACCGTATTTTTTTGTTTTTGCTGCCAGCTACAGTTCTGCACGGCACTGGAGACAACACTATTTTTTATGCCAGTATCACATGGATGGACGCATGGCATGGCATCCATCCCCGGTGCATTCCTGGGGCTGGATAGCCAGTGCCCAAGGTGATGGTGTCACCTCACAGTAGCATGAGTACTATATAGGGCCTGCCATCGAGGTAGACATCAGGATCATTGCCATCATTGACATCCCTATTCATATCACCTTTGCTATTATTTATAGCACCATACTCCTCGATTGACTTAATAAATCCATACGAATGGCAGGCATCACATCAAAATGACAGTCCAACCTGCAATGGTTGGTCGTTTCCAAATTAATGTTATGTATAGATCTAAATAAGTCGATGAAACTTGCTGATGAAGATGGCACAAGATTAAATTAGGTTGCTATATTAATGACTCACAACAAATAATAATTTTTGACGTGAGATTTCCAAAAAGACTGAAGAGAGTTAGCATTTACAGGCCAGATAGTGTACAACTAGTAATCTCACACAGTATGCAATGGGTACGCCACAGACAAGAGGAAAGTCAGTTAGGATAAATTTTAGACCATTTTTAAGATCTTGGCCGTAATCTTCATTTTGACTAAACATACTCTAAAAGCCTATCGAACCTTATATCTCAGGCTGCAGCTCACCAAATTGGAGAAGTAGAAGGTCAATACCAGCAAGGAAGAGTTTGGAGGGAGAGTGCCCCCACTATTTTTTTTTTGTTGTTTTATTTTCTCATCTTAAGTCATGTAGTGAGGTCGCCCCCCTTTCTTTTCACTTCCCTTATTGTCCTCTCGGATTTTCAAAATTTGGATAGTTTTACAAAACAATTCCATTGCATTCATTTGTGAATGATGGTGTCTTAGTTCTGGACGTCCACTTTCAAGGGCGCTTTCTGACCCCGGAGACGCAAGCAGCAAGGAACGAGTGCAGATCTTAATTTATTTCATTTTTCATGCATTCAACCGATTATAGACTGTCGTGAGGACTCTAATTTTATCTCTAGCTATACTAAACATGTAGATTATATACACGTGATTTCATTTAAAACACCCTTATTTCATTTTACAGTGTTTTTTTTTTTTTTGAGCATGTTTAACTATTGTCCCGAGAATAAATGAGTGAGCACCCGAGGCTAAATATGTTTACTGTCTTAAGGTCCAATGCACATAGAGCGGGGAAAAAACCAAATGATGAATGGATGGATGGGGGTGCCTGTCTCCAAGGGAGCTTGTGAGCTCTCTATAGGTCGTGGCCTATGAGAGGACACAGCCTCCTAGGGCCGAGCCCCTCAAATTTTTTATTCAATAAAATGGCAGTTACAATCATTCAGCTCAAAATCCTCATAATCTATCATAAAAATTTAGAAAAAGAAACTATTGTTCACATTTTGAAACAACTTCCTCAATGCAGCAATGCACAATAAAAAGTCAACATCACAAATTACATTACAGATTTGATGGTTAGCATACCAATGAAATAACCCATCTCATTTCATTCTCCTATTTTTTTTAACAAGTACTACCTTTCCATGTTACAAAAATAACACAAAATGATTGCTCTTCATATTTTCCCATTTTACAAAAAATATTATTTGCTCAAATTCTCATCTCTACAATATTATCTAGTAGTGAAATAGATGACAAACCATTGTAGAAGGGCTTGCTCTCCACCCTACCGTAATGGCGTCATGGAGCCTTGTGGGCTCTAGCCATACCCCCGAGCAAGGAATTATTTTAGCTCCATAATGATCAATGGAGTCTTTTCTTTTCTTTTTTTACTAAGAGATAAAACTAACATAGCACAATTTACATGCACCTAGGTTCTTCACTTTCTATTTTCAAACATGATCCATACAATAAGCCACCTCCTTACAACCAAGAAACAAGGGCAATGGAAAAAGGAAGAACTTATCTTTTCTTGTATGCATCTAGGGATTGAATTCTTGTATCCATCCTTCCTCTCCAAACCAAGCCATATTCATCCCTCTCTTCCAAAGAGATGGACTCCTCTTATTTTCTCATTCTTTCGACCATCTTCACTCAAGTTCTCCAAGAGGAGAAGTGGGTAACATCCCCCTCCTCCTTCATCCCCAACTATCTAGAAATCTCAAAAATTGTAACCCTTGGAGAGGGAGGTGTGAGTGTCCCCACATCATCAATGAGGGTCTTTTCCTAAATTAAGAGGGGTACATGCACTTGGAAAACCCCTCAATCTTTTCACCCCATCCTTTCTTCAAAATTCGTCACTCCTCATTAAGGGGACTTTTTAGGAGTCAAATCATGTCCTTGGGACCCTATTGCATGCCCACTTGACCCCTACCTTCATGGTATAGACCCTAGGGGGTTTATTTATACATCCCAACCCAAGAAATTGACCGAAAACCTTCTTTAAAGACCCCCTTAAGGTTCCATCCGAGTTTCACACTTGTATGAAAGGGTTTCTAAACCTTAACCCCAACTTACATCTCACATGACACACAATTAAATAACCTTCCACCCCAAAAGAATAAACACAATGACTCTATTTCCTTCTAAGCTCCAAAATAAGGAAATCAAATACATAATCACAAGAGAATGTCTTTCAATTTATTCTCATTGGTTCTCCCTTCTCATGCACCCGTTTTTTTTTTCCTGCACATTACCAATGAAATCATAAGCAACAATCACATATCACATTAATTTGGTAGCTGAATAAGATTTAATTATACAAAAATTTCATTAAAATTCCAATTCATATTCATAATCAACAAGTTCCTAATACCTTCATGGAAATGATAATAAAACATGTCAAAATTAAATACAACCACATTGTCAAGCAATCACACTATACATTGTCTAAAATATATCTAAGCATCTATTTAGGAGAAATATATAACAAAATTAAGATTGTATTATTCACATGTGAAGCGGGGTATTACAATATCCCTAAGTCCTTAAGGAAATTTATGAGTTCAAGGGGAGATAACCATTGCATTATTTTATCTCCATGAAGAAGAAAATTCAACATAGATCAGTTAAGACATATTCTATACAAGCATTTTGTTGTCATTGATAAAAGGAGAAGGATTAGTAGAGAAAGAGAAGATATGATTGGAGAAAAGAAAGAGAGACTAAAGAATAGCTAGGCATACAACAAGATCATTGAGTTGTGTTTTTGGGATGATGGAGATTAAATAAATGAGATGTAAAAATCATAAACTCTCCAACAAAGTATAGTTCAGAGCATGTATGACAAGATAGTTGACAAATGATGCATGGAAACATTTGAAAGATGCATTGCAATGTGAATGGTGATAATATAGGAATCAAAGGTATAAGAATTATGGCACTTTGAAAATGGTGATAGTATTCAAATTAGAGATAGTAACCTATAGTAATAATGAGGTAATAAACTTTTCATAGAACATTGAGGAGGAAAGTTATAGCATGACAATGTTTCAATGTGCAAGAGTGGAAACCAAATAATAAAGATCATGTATGAATGATAGAATGTTACAAATCATTTGAAGATAGTGTGAAGAATGGAAAAGGTTATAGAAAGATGGAAAACAATCTTGTACAAAAGACTTGAGACAATGAGAGAAGAAAGAGATGGAGAATAGTAAGTTATGATGGTTATACTTATGTTCGAGTTCTTACTAATGTAATGATGCCATAGAAGACAGAAGATAGAAGTATAATGAATAACCCTTTACCATTAATGAAAAAGAGGGATAATTATAGAAAGGTGGAGAGCTACAACAAGAGAGAGTTGTAAGAAAAGAGAATAGATGTCAAGATGAAGAGTTAGAGAAAGAGGAATATTAGAGAAAGGGGGAGCATTAGAAAATATTTGAAAGGGGAGAAATAAAGAAAGAGAGATCTTTTGTGAAGATTTGAAGACATTTTCCATCTTGTAAGATGCATAGTAAATGATGGATAATAAAACAAGTTCTTGATGTGTTAAACCTAAGAAGATCATCCATATTATGGACATCTATAGAGAAAGAATTTCACCTCAAGCGACAAAGAGACAAAGGGAGAATTAGAGAAAAGGGGAGCTTTATAGATAGGCGGAGCATTACAAAAAGGAGAGAATCATATCATGAAGAAAATAAGTAAATTAAGTGTCCCTTTGACAATGATGTCAAAGGGCAGAGTTAAAGTAAGGGGGAGCAATGAAAAAGGAAAGAATTATGTTTTTGTTGCCATCAATGACAAAGGGGGATATTGGAAATGTTGTAATTTATTTCAAAGGTGTATAGATGATTGGAAATTGTTTTCATTGATGTCAAAGATGATGTTAAAAGAAAAATAGAAAAAAATATTTATGTTGACTAACCTATGGTTCTAAGTTTGGCACCCATCTTGTGAAGACAAAAATCAAAATTAATTGTTTTTTATTATTTTGGGATAACATCTCCTATTATGGCACCAACTTTTGAGGAATTTAAAATTATAAATAAATTTATTTTCAAAGGGGCTGACCTCTCTTGATATTAGTGCCTACATGTGGAAGGCTTTCTTAAATAAAATAAAATTTATTTCATGCATTTGTGGCTGATCCCCTTGAAGAGTCACCCCTCTTGGGTGAAAAGACACTTTGGCAAGGTATAAATAGAGGTTTCTTTGAGAGTTATAAAGTAAGAAATTTTTTAATATCATTCATATGAAGATTAGAAATTAGAAAGAAAAAAATGAGCACATTTACAAAAGATATGTGAGTAGATTTATAAGAGATTTTTAGTATCAATTTTGTGAAAAAAGGAGAAATAAAAGGAAGACATTTGGAAGATTTATGAGAAAATTGTTGAAGATTTTATGACAGATTCATAAGTAGATATATTGCAGATTTATGAGCAGACATTAAGGCAGAAATATTTATGGAAGCATTGCATTTTTGTAATAAGATTTGTGAGTGAATTCATTACAATATTTAAATCAAATTTGTGGATTGGATTCTAAAGAAATATATTGTAATATTTATGATCATTTTTGTGAAAATAAGTGCATGATAGTGATTGGATTTGTAATTGGATCAAACTTGTAAGTTGTGATCAGATCTGTGAAAAGAAGTGCATGATAGTGATTAGATTTGAAATGAAGATTGTTATGTGATTGTGGATCAGATTTGAGTGTGAAGATAATTTATAGTTGGATTAGATTTGTGTTATTGGTGAAGGAATTTATTATATCAACATTGAATAATTGAAACGGTTGAAGCCTATCAAATAGAGGTTGGAGCCTGGATGATAGTGATTAGATTTGAAATAAAGATTGTTATGTGATTGTGGATCGGATTTGAGTGTGAAGATGATCTATAGTTGGATCATATTTGTGTTTTTGGTGAAGGGGTTTATTAATCAACATTGAATAATTGAAAGGGTTGAAGCCTATCAAATAGAGGTTGGAGCCTCTTGTTGTGTTGGAGCTCAGTTTGTGTGTGGGGATTGAAGCCTCCAATAGGTTGGAGCTTATCAAGTAGATGTTGGATCCTCTTGCTAAATTGGAGATTATTTTGTATATAGATTGGAGATTTTGATAGTAGATTGGAGCCTATCAATATTTTGTCGTGGTTTTCTCCTGAAAGGGTTTCCACATAAATTTATGTTTTTATTGTGTTCCTAATTACTAGATCTTATTTTAATGTTCTTATTGTGATTGGTTAAGTTTTGAAAAGGTAAGCTCATAGGACACATAGTATCACAGGAACGATTTTCCATAGATTGCAACATAGTCAAGGTTATTTTTTATTTATCCCTACAAGTTAATAGGGAGGCAATTTGATATTTCCTAGGAAAAAATATTTTTTAGGGAGATTCATCTTAGATATTGTTAGATTGATTTGACCTATTATATTAATGTTTAACAAATATAAGTATTTTAAATGAACTCTTGAAGGAAGAGAGGATTTTGGAAAGATCGAGAAAACAATATCTAAAATATCAAGTTTAGCCAACCTTGGTTTCTCATGTCTATGGTGGAGAGCATAACATATCCCCAGTTTTAACACAAAATAAAGACATAGGTAAGGGACAATGCCCAATTTATTTTAGTTCCTAAAATTTGAATGAATATGAGATGAAGTACAATTTTATGGAAAAGTAGGATTATGTTGTTGTCAAAGGGCTTAAAAATTCTAGACATATAATCTCAAGTAATAAAATTATATCTTATGTAGTCCATCCAAGTGTGAGAGAATACATCATGGAAGGAGAAATCACTAAAAAAATGCTTAGATCCTAGAATATGATATAGATGTAAAACCTACTAATTTAGTGAAAGATAAAGCTTTATGCCGATCTATTTCCCAAAATATTAGATCATAGGAGGAAGAGGATCAAGTGTTAGAATATGGTCAAAGTTATTTTTATAAATGAAAAAATATGCATGCTTAACATCATGGATCAAAGATAGAATTTGCTTCACAAAAACCAATTTGTACCTGGGTGCACTCCGCATTTTCAAAAGGAGGTTTTATAGGTTACAAGGAGAAAATTTTGCCTTAACTAATGGTGTCATATTAAAAAAATTAATGGAATCTTATTAAAATGTATTAAAAATGAGCATGTTGATAGGATTTTTTTAATTTTATCAAGGAAATTTGGGTGGACATTTCTCCATCCAAACCATAGTGATAAAAATAGATTTTAAAAATTATTATTGGTCTTCAATGTTTATGTGTTGCTACAAATGGGTGAAACAATACCAATGATGTCAATTTTTATTCTAGAAAAATGAAGAATGTTGCCCTTCCCCTCAACCCTATTCTAGTGGAAGATCCATTTGTACAATGGCGATTTGATTTCATTGGAATGATAAATCTAGTTTCAAGTGTGGGATGCAAATGGATCTTAATTGTAACATACTACTTTACAAGATAGAGTGAAGAAATTTCCTTGAAAGAAGCAATAAAAAGAGTAATTCTCAATTTCCTTGAGGATATTATCACCAAATTTGGCACTTTATGCATAATTATATAAACTAATGTGAAAGAATTCCTTATTTTAAGGATTTCAAAATTTGCTTAAAAAAACAAAGTTTACTTAAAAACCTCTTCATTTTTTATCCTCAAGGAAATAGCTTGGTTGAATCAACAAAAAAAATGATTTAGTTATTCAATCAAATTGGTTCAAAACACTAAAAAGAATGGCACAAAAATATAAAGATAGCATTATAGGAATATTGAGATACTCTGAAGATAATTGGCACATCCCCTTATGCTTTGGTGTATGGGAAAAATGTTGTGATGTTGATTTCAATCGAGTTGCCTACACTTTTTCTTGAAATTGAGGAAAATGGTCCCATAGAAGTTTGGACTGTGAAATTAATAGAAATTCAAGAGAAAATAGAATCTAAAATAAACTTTATGGCCAAGAATCAAAAAATGGTTAAAATATGGTTTAATAAACCATCATCTAGGCTAGACTTTAAATTAGGTGACTCAATACTAAATGGGATGAGAGAGTAAAAAAAATAGATCATCACTCAAAATTTGATCCCCTCTAGAGTGGTCCATGTAAGATTATTTCTTCCAAGTAGAAAAATATTGACTTTATCAATGAAGCTAGAAAGTTGTTGTAGATTTTATTTAATGGGATCTATCTAAAGAATCACAATTAAACTATTAGGATCTCTATATATAAGTAGACTAGTTTGGTTGTATTTTTTGTTTGAATTTTTTCTTTCAATTATTTATTTGTTTGCATTTCAAAAGGGTTGGTGTGTATTCTTACCTCTTCTTTTTTGAAATAAGCACAATAATATCACAACATGATTCATGGTTAACATCCAATAAGTTCATCTTGAGCATATTACACACTTATCTACTAGTATGATCACCTAATAATGATTTTGTTTGTCTTGAGGTTAGGTGAAATTATTTAAAATATAGGTTAGCTACCCATTAAAAAATATTAAATGTATTGGACCATTTAAAATGGAGAAATGATACACAAACTCAAGATTTATAGTTGATAACATTGCCCAAATGTTTGAAGTGAGACTCAATATAAAATTTCATTTATTATAGTTAATGTACCTTGTCAAAAGGTATGTTCCTAACTACAGGTTATGGCTATAAATTGGCAATCGAGTATACAAGAGAAGCATCAACCTACACCTAAAAAAAAGCCTTAATTATTTCCACTTTACCAACATCTAGGTGCTTCAATAAGATCTTATAAAAAAAAAAGGTGAATTTATAGAATAAAATTTTAGATATCAAAATTGTAAAGAAGAAGAGGAGTTTGTCTCCCAAACAACTTCAGGAGCTTCCTCTAGAATTTAAAGATAGTAAACCCTATGCTTTAGCACCTACTCAACCAAGAGAATGTATACCAAATGTAAAAATGGTCAAGAAAGGCAAGTGTACTAACCCAATTCTTGTAAATGACATTACTGATGATAATATAATATCATTAAAACTTGCAAAGAACCTAGGAGAGGGCATATGTATGAGTGATAAATTTATTGTGTATGGGAGAAAAATATTTTTTAGAATTGGGGAATGGAGCTCTATATTAGCATAGTATATGGTATCAAAATTCCACTCATGCTTAATAATCATTGAATCTTGTTGTAAATGTTGTGATGTAAGAAGAAGGATAATTCAAGGGAAGAGTATTCAAGTGGTAATCAACACCCAAGTCATTAGAGAGGTTTTTTAATTGAAATATGATGAATAATATTTCATCTATAGTTACCAAGTTTTACAAAAAAACATGGGATGTGAGGTATTTACAACTTAGCTTCTTGAAAATGGAAATTTTCTTGGAAAAATACAATATCGAGCTTCTAACTCTGCCCATTTTCTAATATGATTGTTCCATGATTTCCTTCATCTTTATATTGGATGATGATAGAAGTTTGCATGACTTCTAATTATGTGCTCTTTTCAATCTCAATACCATCACCCATGAGCAAGCCTTTAAGTTGGACTTTGTGAAAGTGATAGCAAGCAGGATGCAATATCAACCCACCCATTTTGGTACACAATAATTATTTAGGTATTCATCTTTCTTTTTTCATATAATTCTATATTAGAACTCCAAATTTTTCAACCTCTATGCCCCTCTGTATTATTGATGGGTTGGTAGATGCTCAAAAGGTCATCCTAGTGTTTGAATTGACACCTATTATTTCCAAAAAATTGATTATTATGAATTTGTGGAATTTTTCTCACTTAATGCTTAATGACCTTAGTTTTGAAGAGAGCGTCTCTAGACTCAACAATAGCTAGAAATGGCTTATTATCAATAGTTGAGTTCCTTATGATTGGTTATTTGGTACACAATGTACTATGATATGGCTACATGGTTTTAAAGAGGAACCTTTTGGGCTCCCTAAGTCCCCCATAAACTACATCTTAGCCATCAAATATACCCAAAAAATGGATGTAATTAACTCTAAATTTAGATATGAAAGAAATAAAATGGTATTTATGATCTTCCCTTATCTTTTGGAGGAATTATGTTTAATAAGAGAGGATTTGAAATCTCCTAATACTAAAGTTGGAAAATATAGACCTAGAAATTATAGAGGATTTTTTATCATGTGATCCAAATGGTTTTATGAAAAATTGGGTTAGGATGCTAAAATAAAAGGAAGTATTTGTCCACCAAAGTTGGTTGTTCATTGAAGATAGAAGATCCCTTATAGATTATTCACAAAAAATTTGTTTTGAGCTCCATGAGCTTCCTTCTAATCCACTCCCACCTTGGGAGACCATTAATAAATTCATGCATGTCCATGATCTATCCAATATCATGAACTATGATCTCATAAAGTTGCTCAAGAATGTTGATTGGAGAGAAGTTAAGATTAATGTCTACTAGAAATATAGGCAAGAATAGAGAAACCATATAGATAGATTATAATAGTTGGAGTTTAGAAGAACCTATTGAGAAAATGGTTCCTATATGCTTTACCATTGAATACTACATGCTCTCAAGGTGTGTAGAATGGGAAATTGTGAGAAGTCTTATCATTTTTTATTTGTTTTTTTGTTTGAAGGGAAGGGTTTTGAACCCTTCTATTGAAATAATAGTTTTGGGTTGTTGAAAAAGGCCTAGAGTCTTAAAACATGGGCATGATGATTGAAAAAACTAGGATATTATTTTGGAGAAGGAGAGGGAAGTGTTATCTAGAGAAAAAGGGATAAATAAAAAGAAATAGAAAAGAAGAGAATACAAAGAATGAGTTGGAAGTGTACTTGGAGACAAGAAAAGAACTTTAACTAATATTTGTGTGTTTTTTTATTTGATATTTTTTGAAAGATTATTATCATTTATATTTTGAATATTCATTATGTATACAAAATATTGACTATAGAATCTCATTGTAATTATTTAATGGTGTGAAGTGTTTCTTTCTATTGTGATTGTATCCATGGAGACAATCTACCACTTCATAATAAAATTACTATGGTAATTTGTTTTATAAGGACTCTGACATAAAATGTCATTCTTGATGTTGAATGATGTTATATATGTGTTGTCTATTAAACATTTTGGAAGAGGATCCTTATGGCTTGATTATAAAAAAATATTTTAAAATGGGTAGTTGGATGTTTATAAGGTGTGATAATTTCTTAGATATTTTTTAATGGTCATTTTATGGGTTGTCACACACATACATCAATATACACAAGAGGTTGTGGTGTTATAGGCAAGAGGGAATAACTATACCCTAATGGCTATGGTATGGAATATGAAAGCATAGATTCTTTTGTTCTTGTGTGCACCATTATTTTGGTCTTGGAGGATTTTCACATAATCTTTAAGCAAGGTGGATGGAGGTCCTAGGTAGGTTTTAATTGTAGTATTGTACATCTAATTGGATTCCTCATGGTCAAAGAGAAAATACATACAAATGGAAAAGCCTATAATAGTTTATATAGTAGATATCTATCTCTTTGTAAAGTTTGAAGTGGGTTGAAGTATGTTTAACCTTGGTAAGGTTGAAAAGAGATGTGTATAGTAACATTTTTAGAGTTAAGGAAAATGATTTTTTTCATATATGATCACAAGGTTGAAATCCTAAAATAAAAACTTGTATTATTATAAAGATGTACTTTTCTAAGTTTATATATAGATAAACTTAGAGATTCTTTCTATTGTTAGGGGTTAAATTTGAGTTTAAAATTATTGTTTAAACTTTATTATGGGTGATCCCACAATAGTGGTTTACAATTTTTGGCCAAAGTGGACACTGAAATTATTATTTTTAACTAAATCTTCACATTCGGGCACCTATAGCGGTTAAACCGTGAGGAATTTGAAGATGATACAAAATAGAGTCTCATCACATTTTGTCTTTAGATTCTAAAAAAATTTATAAAAAAAAATTTGGAATCAGATTGCACTTCTTTTTCCATCTCCCACGAAAACCGATTTTTTTCATAAAACAGCATTTTTAAAAAGTGACGCTCACCGTATACAACATATTTTTTTTGTATGAAGGATAAAATTCTCATTTTTTTGACTTTAGATTTATAACTATGATATCTAGCACTTCCATTTGGTCTCATAGTTTTTTATTGAATATTTTTTCCTTAATCAAGTTTCGAAGTCAAACCAATTGCAATTCAGACATAGGTGGACTATATACAACATAACTTTTTCTGTATGTATCGAAATTCAATTTTTTTTTAATAGATCAAGGACATCAATACCCAAAACAAACATATTTTTAAAAAATTTATTTTGATAATCTGCTATTTTTCCACATGTGCAAAACAAAGAGCTTGATTTTCGGTGAAAAACCTATGTTTATAAAACTAAAAAAACACATACATAATAAAACCAAAACATATTAAAATTTTATTCGTTGGATAGCTCGTTCTGAGGACTACCATCGTCCAGTTGGGTTTGTGAAGTCTCCTCAATTTTCATCCTCAACCCGAGCTTCGAAGGGCATAAATCTACTAAAATTTGGTGGAAGAGGGGGAGAAGGGCAAAAAAGGGGGGTTCGAGTGAACCCCCCTTCGAGCGAACCCCCCTTCGCTCAAAAGGGTGGGCGAACCCCCCTTTTTTTTGAATTTTCCATTCATTTCTATTGAGAAACGTGGCATTATAGGGTTCGAGCGAACCCACCATGCAAAAGGGGGTTCACTCGAACTAGGGGTTTGACCGAACCCCTCTTTTGGGTTTGTGTGAACCCCTTAGTTCAAGCGAACCCTTTAAAACATGAAATTTTGAATGTGTGTGCATTTTTACAAATTTCCTTCCTCCTGAAAATTGTACACCACTATTATGGGTTTACCCTTATGTCATATAGATTCATTTATTCAATTGGGTATATCCATGAGATAGAGGAAATTTTTTGAGGTTTTTTGTTTTCTATGTGGGTAACAATTTGTAATCCCTACATCATACAAGGGTAATATCATTTTTTAGAGATGTAAAAGTATCTTTATAAAAGAGTAATATTTTTTTTATTGTTTATCATTGTGTGTTTTTAGTGTACAAATTATTTTAATGGATACAAAGTGGCATAATATCTATTCCTCATCCAACAACATTCATTTTGACTTTTCCCTGGAAATTTTTCATTGTGTTTAATGAGTGTGTTAAGGTTTTTAATTGAAAGATAATGTGATTTGGTTTGAATCTTATTTCCTATATGCATATAGTGGTAAGATTTGATAAAATATATTTAGTATTTTTTGGTTCTTGATTTGACTATATTAGTCCATAGTGTACATATGTATTGTTGGTGAAGTGTGTAAAAGCATAAATTAAGACATTATATTTTGGGAACCTCTAAATTTTTCATTATCTACTTAGTTCCTAATGAATGGATTCATTTGAGGAGATCCCTACTAACACCTACAATGATATCTATATTTTAATAACCCTAACAATTATGTGTTAATTGATAGGGTGAGTCTTATATTACATAGGCATGAGTAATAATTTTGTGCTTTAACCTATTGGTGATATTTGGTTCAAGTATAGTATATAGATTTTGAATAGCTAACTAGTTTGTGAGGCTATTTTTCATTAAATTTTCATAGCACTCTATGATTTAATAATGCTAAGATTGGAAGGTAACACTATATTATATTTATCTAATGAATTATATTGTAAATGGAGTTTAATAGAAATATATACATTAAGAATTATTGGATAGGAAAATAATAAAAATATTTTATTTTTTTTAACATAGAATCTAATTCTTTTAACCTTGAACAAGAAAACTAAAATAATCTATAATATTTTATACTAAGAAAGAGATAAAGGTTTGTAGATCCTAACTTGGGATTATATACTATAATAGTAATTGATGTTAAGGGTTTGAGAAAAATGATAAGTAGATCATTGCTTATAATATCTACATGAGATTAATAAGAAAAAGTGTGCTTATTGTTTTGAATTCTAGTTGATAAGTTTAGTTTTAATTACAATACACCAACCTTAACTAATTTGATATTAATGAACTCAAATTATAATTAAATTTAAAACTTAAATTATTTTACAAACCTAAACCTAAACATTTAATCCTAAAATTCCATCCTTAAATCATAAACAAGACTCTTAAAATCACTAAATATTAAATGTTGAAACCAAGGGTCTTAAGGTGGAAAATTCAATCTTAAATGACATACAATTGAGTTGTAACATATTTTCCAATGAGGTTGTAATATAATTGTATAAAATAAATGGGGTTTAACTAAGAAAGGGAATTCTTACAACCTTTATGTAAAACATCAATAAAGTGAAACTTCATGTAATGAGGATCATCATGGTGATCAAGTGTCACTTGACTCATATATGACTAATGCACTTAGTCAAGAAACGCTTGGATCATTCAAGTTATTGTCATTACATGAGTATAACTTCACTACTATATTATTTTGGATCAATTAAGTGACATTTGAGGTTGGTCAATCTCATTTCATCAAGTAAAACTTGATAAATGTTAAAATTTGAAGGTATTTTTTAGTTAATTGAACTTGTGGATTAAATACATGTTGAGCTTCACATGTCAAGATCAATTCTAATTATATCGATAAATAATATTGGGCTTTCAGTGAAACATGAAATTTTATTTTTCTTTATATCCTTATTTGTATCTCTAGATGTCATTAAAGATGAGCTTGATTTGTGAGGCTTAACATGTAATCTATTCAAAAAAAATTCTCCTCAAAAATAATTAAGGGTATAATTTTTTGGGTCATTACATCTAGTATTAAATCTAGGTTTTAGTGTAATGCTGAGACCTATGGTTAGTAAAAATATATAATTTTTAAAAAATAACCTACTTGTAGTAAATCTAAAATATCATTCAAATAAGAGAAGAGAAAACTCTTATGTAAAAAGAAGGTGTAGAGGGATGCGTAATCCTAAAAACTTTGTGAATCCTAAACTTACAAATACTAAAATGCAAGGGTTAATGGGAGTAATACATTCTATTTGATCCTAGGTTGATGCTAAAAACATTTATTCAAAACATGAATTTGAATATGAACCAAAACCATGTGATTGAAAGAGAACAAGTTTTTAAAAAAGTAGGTATAATAAAAAGGAAAGAAAAACCTAAAATAACCCCCTTATTGGAGAAATTCAATAAATAAAAATTTCCCAAATTTAATAGGAAGGACTCAAAGCATAGTGTTGACGCCTGGTTGGTGAATATTAAGTATTTCAACTTGCAAGAATTAACCATTAATGAGAGAACTCACATGGGAATTTTTCAAGTTGGTGTGGATTCTCTATGGTATGAGAATTTAAGTACCTTGAAGGAGCATGTTTTGATAAAAATTACATGGGAAACATTTGAAGAATAGTTTCATGAAAAATATCTTAGTCACTCACTAAGAGAAAAAACTAGTTGAATATTAACTATTACAATATGGAAACAACACTATGATAAAATATGTACATAATGTTTAGTATTCTAAGATATATGGGTTATATGAAAGATTAATAAAGTAAAATCATTAATTTTAAATTAAGTTTGAAAGATATTTTGATGCATTATGTGAACATGAAAAACCTTAAAATTCTTGTTGCAACAATAAAAAAATTACCCATAAGGAGATGAATAGGAAATATCTAGGAAAAAGGCTAGACAAGATTTCTAAAATAAACCAAAATAAATGTGAAAATAGAACTAGTATAAAGCTATCTAATAAGAGGAATTTCTCCAAATCTTGTCAAACTAATCAAAAATAGAACAAGAAGAATTTTAATAGAAACCAAATTTATCAAAAGTATAAATTTGTTGATAAAACACCTAGTAAATGGGAAAAATATATCCTTGACCAAAATAAAAATATTTTGGGAGGTTTTTGGAGCTATGGAAGAGACCATTTTGTAAGAGAATGTCTTGATCCTAAGAGATCAATGATCAAATAGAAATATTTATGAAAAACTAATAACAATTATCTTAATCTACAATCTTCTCTAGTAGAAATGGAAGGTAAAATATTTATAAAAATGTTTTTATCCTTTTTTTTATTCAAAGGATACATATTTACTTTTATCTCCTAATAATTTAAAATAATATAGAATTTAAACCATAGAGAAGGAGGAAAAAAAATTAGATTTGTACGTAGACAAAAAAATAAAAATGTGTAATATTTAAGGGAGTTGAGCAACTATAAGTATATTTAGGATCCTTTACCACCAAGGTGACTTTGTTGGTTGTTCTTTTAGGATCCTATGATTTCATCATGGGAGTGAATTGGTTAAATTTTTAAGAGATAATATTTAACAAATACAACAAAGATAGTGTGTGCCTAAATGATCTAGATAGAAAACCACTATTTTTTGTGTTTATAGATAAGGGAAACCAAGGATAATTTTAATCAAACAAATGAAAAAACGATATTAAAAAGGGTTATAAACTATTTTTTTTTAAAATAAGTCTTATGGGGTAAGGAAAAGTTGATAAATATTGACCATATTTTATTGCAAGAGTTTAGTGATGTGTTTCATGAGGAGTTTCCTAGGTTACCCCAAAGAAAATAATGTGGCTTACATATTTATCTTGTGCCTAGGATTTAACCAAAATCCAAGGATCATTTTAGAACGAAAATAAAAAATTTAAAAGAGATCAATCTTCAACCAAATGAAAAATTTGGAAAAAGGTTAATAAGACCTAATGTCTCACCTTGGGGTCCAATAGTTCTCTTCATAAATAAGGGTGGTATGTTCAAGATGTGTATTGACTATAGGATGCTTAATAAGAGTAGTATTAAAAACATGTATTTGTTACTCTAAATAGAAGACTTTTTTGATTGGTTGAGGGGTAGATTTTCTCTTACAAATAGATTTGAGATCAAATATCATCAACTCTAAATAAAGGATGATGAAATTCATAATAAAAATTTGAGGATAAGGTACACTCATTAAAAATTTATAGTGCTACCATTTAGGTTAACCAATGCACCTACAACATTGATAAACTTAATATATATTGTCTTTTCAAAGGTTTTGGACAAGTTGTCCTAATTTTGATTGATGATATACTTATCTATTAACTCTAGTTTTAAAGAATATGAAAGGTATTTAAGACTAACTTTACATAATCTAAGGTAACAAAATTTATTAAATACCCTTAATCCTATATTGTCCCTCAAATTTATTATCATCACATTATAAGTTATATTCATATGGATAGTTTTGAAAGTTTTCTCCCTCAAATTGTCTTATCATTCCCAAGTATACCGAGTAATTGTAGTAAATTTCCTATTATATTATTCTCTTATGCAAATTATTTCATTACAAGTGATATTAGAGTATGATCTTGGCATCTAAAAGATAAGAAATATGGTCTTTTTTAAATAGAGGGTTGATCAAGGACATATTGAAACTACTAATATCTAAATTTGAGCTCATTGAGCAAAGTTTAAATTAATGTTTCCATGAAATTCACTCTCAGGGTTGTAAAACAAGTAAAATATAAATTTTGGACGATTCATCAAGGACATGTTGAAGTTGTTGTTTATACTTGAGACCTTGTTTGGAGTATAATTGAATGATCTATTATGAAATTGAGGTTTCCACTAATGTTTCTCTCAAGAAACTAAATCATCAAATTTTCTTGGATATGTTTATATTAAGTGAGATCTCAGCCCTAGTAAGTTATTGAAAGGAAAAATAAATGAGCAATGGAAAGTACTAACTAATGATAATTGTTTGAAGGACAGAGGTTACCAAGAAATAGAGAAGCCAAACTAAGCACCACCAAATTCAAAGGAGATAATAATTTGATAAGGGGAAAAAGAAAGAAAAAACCCCAATATTATGAATGGAGGCAAAATTCCTAAGAATGATACAAAGAGAGAGAGAGAGCACTCAAGCTTTAATCTTGCTTTCTTGAATATGAAGAATGAGAGGAGAGGTACCTCAATAAATAGAGGTGAGAAGAGGAGTTAGAATGTAACTCCCAACTCAATGAATGCCACCATTCATCTATGTGTGTGCAATGTGTCAAGAACCTCTTAAGGAGGTGGCTACAAATATTCCTTAATAAAGGAATGAAAAATAAAATGATTCATCCTCACACATGTGTGAGAAGACAAAAATACAAAAGACTTGTAGGGATTCCTTTGGAATATTCCTACAAGTTAATAAATAATTATAATTAAAGAATAACCTTTACCAAGTAAAGATTAATCTTCTAACATCACCCCTTAAGCTTTACCTGGGGAGGTTACATCAAACCCTTCAATGGGTTTTAATCCAAGATTTTTACAATGAAATATAAATTTATCTTTACAAAGATATTTGGTGAGAATATTTGCAACTTGATCTTCACCTTTACAATACAAAAGAGAAATTTGCGTGTCTTCAATTTTCTCTCTAATGAAGTGATGTTGAAGAGAAATGTGCTTGGTCCTTGCATGAAAAATTGGATTATTTTCCAAAGCAATATCACTTTGATTATCAGAATACAAAGGAGTGGGATATTTTTGAGGTAGACCCAAGTCATCAAGAAATCTTCTTAACCATAGTCCTTCTTTAGATTCATTTGTACAACCTTTATATACAGCTTCTGTAGAAAAAAGAAAAGTAGATTGTTGTTTCTTACTATTCCATGAGATTTCACTTGATCCAACAAAGAAACAATAACCACAAGTGGATCTCCCATCATTTGGATCACCTCCTAAATCTGAATCAGTATAACCCTTTAAAGAAAAATCATAATTTGCATCATAAAAAAGATCAAGATTAAGAGTACCTTTAACATATCTTAAAATTCTTTTTGCAACCTTAAAATGAGTTTGTTGTGGTTTAGACATAAATCTAGAAACCAATCCAGAACTATAAGAAATATCAAGTCTAGTAAGAGGTAGATAATTTAAACTTCCTACTAATTGCCTATATAAAGTAGGATCAACAAAAGGAGTTTCCATATCAACCATTAATTTAGTTCATCATTCACAAGGAGTAGAAACTCACTTTGCATCATTCATTTTAAACTTATCTGTGAGATCTTGAGCATATTTATGTTGAGAAATAAAAATACCTTTAGGTGTTTGCCAAATTTGCATACCCAAAATATAATGTAATAGGCCTAAATCAATCATTTGAAATTGTTGATTGAGTTGAGACTTAACATCACTAATCAAATTGTTAGAACTAGAAGTGATAATTTAATTGTCAACATATTAAATAATAATCACAATATCATTTTCACTATGCTTAATATATAAATTTTGATCATTTTTACTTCCAATGAAACCTTGAGATAGAAAAAAAGCATTGATCTTAGAATGTCATTCTCTAGGAGATTGTTTTAAACCATAAATTGATTTCTTCAATTTGCAAACAATATGTTCATTACCTTCCTTAATGAAACCCAAAGGTTGAGACATAAACTTATTCATGTAAATCACCATTTAAAATGCACTTTTCACATCCATTTGATGAATAGGCCAATGCATATGAGAAGCTACAGCAAGAACTAATTTAATAGTTGGCATTTTCGCTATTGGAGAAAAATTTTCAATATAATCTAAGCCTTTAACTTGAGAGAATCCCCTAGCAACTAATCTAGCTTTAAACATCAAAGCATAATTACAATAATTTGCATTTATAGTCTTAGATTTATTCATTCTAGCTAAAATATCCTCACTTTCTTGTATAAATTTTTTAAACCATTTAGGCTTTCTATTAGAAGTAGGAATATCATCACTAGAAGAAGAATCATGAGGAGAAATTTCAACATTTTCATCTTCACTATCACTATGAGTAAGAGATGCATTAGGAGGTTGAAGAAAAGATTCATCTTTAGGATTATCCTCCACAACAATAACTTTATTTTGAGAAGTTTCAATATCATTCACTTTAGAACAATCATGAACACCATCTTTCAGCAATGCATACATCTCTAGAAACCTTGACTTTGTTAGTAAGAGGATTATAAACTCTATAAGCTTTAGAATTTTCATCATAACCAACAAAAATATGATAAGAATATTTAGGATCTAATTTTTTCCTCTTTTGTTTAGGTTTGTGAACATAAGAAATTGAACCAAAAATCCTTAAATTCTTAAGATTGGGCTTACTACCAGACCAAGCTTCTTCAGGAGTTATATCCTTTAAAGCTTTTGTATGTTTCCTATTAATAATATAAGTAGCACAAAACATAGCTTTTGCCCAAAATTTATAAGACATATTTTTAGCATGTAACATACATCTAGCCATTTCAACAATAGTTCTATGATTCCTTTCTGCTACACCATTTTGTTGAGGTGTATAGGGAATAGTTAGCTCATGCTTAATACCAAATTATTTCAAATAACTATTAAAAGCATGGTTGAAGTATTATTTATCATTATCGGTTCTAAGAATTTTAAGTTTAAAACCAGATTGTCTTTCAACAAATTTATGAAATTTAGAAAATATATCAAGAACTTGATCCTTACTATGAATAAAATAGATCCAAGTTCTTCTAGAATAATCATCAAGAAAAGAAAGTGCATACCTTGATCCTTGGATGGAGTTATTCTCCATGGGTCCCAAAAGGTCACTATGACCTAGGTGCAACTTATGAGTTGCCCTCCATGATTGACCTTGTGGAAAGGGATCCCTATGTATCTTACCACTCATGCATCTTGTGCATACAATTTTAGATGGAATTATACTAGGCAATCCATCTACCATATTCAGTTTTTGCATCAAGGAAATATTGTTAGCATTAATATGACCAAGTCTTTCATGCCAAACATTGAAATCAATGGTAGATATTAAAGAGCATCTAGATTGAGCAAACTCATAAAATTTGAACAAATTATCATTGTCTAATTTAGCATTAGCAATGACCTTGTTTTGTTTTGGATCAATAACATAGCACATATCTTTGTAAAATTATATTTTATAATCTTGACAAAGCTTAGCAACATAAAGCAAGTTAGTCTTTAATTCAAGAACATATAAAACATCATGCAATTTACCATTAGGAACATTCACATCTCCAATTGCTTCTACTTTACAACTATGATTATTAATAAGTTGTAGAGGAGCATTAGACATATCATGTTGCATAGACTCAAATACTTCTTTATGTGAAGTAACATGTTGAGATGCACCTGAATAAATAACCCATTCAAGAGGTTGAGAAACATTATAACCACAAGTAAAAGCGCGTCTAGATTGATTTGCATTATTTTGAAACTTATGATTATTAGGCTTATTTTGTTGTTGATTATTTTGCTTCGTAGGCTTTTTCTCATTTTTCTTTTTAAAACAAGTATTTTTCCAATGACCATCCTTATTACAATAAGTACAATGAGGCATCTTAGAAGAAGTATTCTTCCTAGGATCATTGTCATTATTATAATGAGGTTGATTATTATGATGTTGTTTTAATGCTGCTTAAATTTTTGCTTATGATTAGACTAAAAAGAATGTTCATTGGACTTAAGATTGCCAAACCAAATCAACTTAGCTTCTTTTTGTCTTAATAAATTGTGAAAAATATCATAAGTTAATTGAGTAGCTAAAGAAGGAATAGCTAATTGAGCATAAATATTAGTAATAAATTGTTGAAATTGCCTAGGAATACATTTTTTAAGAATAAGATGAATTAATCTAAGATCTTTTAATTTTACTCTTAAACCTTGCAATTGACTATTTAAAGCATCAAACTTTAATAAAAAATCATCCATAGATTTAAAATCAAAATACTTTAAATCTTCAAGTTGATCTTGAAGTTGATTTTTTCTTGATTCATTTGAACTATCATAAATAGTCTTGAGTTTGTCCCATTATTCATAGGCTGTTGTACATGTCCTAGTGTGAACATATAGTTCGGGTGATATGGAAATACTTGTGAGGCCAAGGGCTTCCTCATTCTTGAGCTTCTATTTTTCTTCTTCATCTTGGGATGTAGACAAACCAGGTTTTGATTTGGGATCCGTAGCAACATCCAAAAGATGTTTAAAATGAAAACTAAAGGAAATGTGAGTTTTCCAAGAGTGATAGTTAGAAGAATTTAACTTAATTTCAAGAATTAAAGTTGACATTATAAATAACTTAAGTGCACAAAATAACTTAACCATTAAACTTTATAAAATAAAATTAGCCCTCTTGGAAAAAACATAGACCCCTTCAAATTAAAGCTTAGAAAAAAAAAATAGCCTCTATTAAAATTGAAAACTAAATGTTTTATACACATATCCAAGAAAATATATTTTTTAAATAATTGATTAAAAAACTGAATAAAAAAATTAATTAAATAATATTAATTTTTAAAAAATAAATACCAATAAAAAAATTAAATTAATAAATATTGTAATAAAATTTAATATGATAAATTAAAATTTTAATAAACTCTAAAATTAATATGAAAAATTTAAAAGAAACTTTAAACTTTCGTACTAAACAATTAAGATTTAAAACTTAAACTTTATTTCTTTCTTAAAAGAGATGAAATAAACAACTTTAAAAGTTTAAAACCTTTTATACAATAACTTTAAAGAAAGCATTTTTAAAAGAGGTGCGGGCAAAAGACAATGGAATGGTTTTTTTTAAGTTTTATATACAAATAAATTTCAAATGAAAAGGAGCGGGCAAAATGAAAGAAGGGCGGAAAAAAATGATTTTAAATGAAGATTATATGGTTTTATGTTTTTTTAAACAAATGAAAGATTACGCCACAGCAAAGGTAGAGAAAGAATCGCACGGTATATGGGCAGAGAATTTTGAAGGAAATGGCAGCGGAGGGAGTCGAGCGCAGGACACAGGGGCTTGGCTGCGGTGGAGCAAAGGGGGTCGAACCAACAACAAAGATTTTTTGATTATTTATTGTGCAGCAAATTAATCAAAGAGTCGAAGCCCTACTTTAAAAAAAAAATTATTTGAAGTTAGAGGGTTGAAGCTCTAATAGAGAAAAATAAATTAATCTATGAAGTGAAATTAAGAAAAAATAGTTTATTTTTTAACTTACTTTATGATTTATTTGAAACAATATTTCTAAAATAGAGTTAGAGTATGGAAAAACAATTGATTTTTTTTAAGAAATGCAAATTACAACATGTAAATATGGAGAATTTTTTTTATAGATTTGCAAAAAAAACAGATTAACCTTTTTCTAAAAAGAATTTTTGAACTAGGGTTAGATCCCTACAAAAATGACTTTTTTATAAAATGTAAAATATAGTGATGTTTTTTAGAGATTTAGCCTAATATTCTAAAAAGATTACAGAACTAATGAACTGTTCTAAAAAAAATTTAAAAATAACCTTTTATTGGAAGGTTTTTAAATTTTTATGCAAAAATAAAACATGCATGCAAAATATATTACACAGATTTGAAATTTGAAAAACTTAGAAATATTTAGATAAGAAATCTTGCACAAGGGTTAGAAATATATCAAACAAAAAGCAAGATTAGACTTTTGGCTCTTCTCTTTTTCTCTTTGAGTGCCTTCAATAGTGTTCCTTTAAAACTTGGTAAACCTTCAACAATGTAGCTCACAAAAAAATTAGTAATACCAAGCTCCGATAGAATGAAAGGAAAAATAAATGAGCAATAGAAAGTACTAACTAATGAGCATTGTTTGAAGGAAAGAGGTTACCAAGAAATAGAGAATCCAAACTAAGCACCACCAAATGCAAAGGAGACGAGAATTTGATAAGGGGAAAAAGCAAGAAAAAACCCCAATATTATGAATGGAGGCAAAATGTCTAAGAATGAGAGAAAGAGAGAGAGAGAGCACTTAAGCTTGCTTGCTTGAATATGAAGAATGAGAGGAAAGGCAACTTAATAAATAGAGGTGAGAAGAGGAGTTAGAATATAACTCCCAACTCAATGAATGCCACCATTCATCTATGTGTGTTCAATGTGTCAAGAACCTCTTAAGGAGGTGGCTACAAATATTCCTTAATAAAGGAAAAAATAAAATGAGTTATGGACTCACACATGTGTGAGAAGACAAAAAGACAAAAGACTTGTAGGGATTCCTTTGAAATATTCCTACAAGTTAATAAATAATTATAATTAAAAAATAACCTTTACCAAGTAAAGATTAATCTTCTAATAGTTATAGTTAAAAAAAATAGATTATTTTGATTTGTTTTGAGTAAGTTATTATGGAAACTATCTTGGTGGCATCATGGTGGGGGCTTCAAAAAAAGGAAAAAGAATGGATCTAATCACTCTTGGAAATATTATTCGAAAATATAATTTATTAGTAGAGGAGAGGGATATCATAACAATCAATGATATAAGGGAAGATTTGTTGCTATGTCCATATTGTTATGCCTTTAATATTAGAGTATATAGGGTTATGAATAGTCAGCTTGTGGCTATCTTAACTCTTAATTAAGTCATATTATAATTATTATATTATTATTTAGTTATTATGTTAGCCAAAGGCTTATATATGGTTATCTAAGTTGGCCTAGGTGATATCCTAGGCATAGGTAGGGTATATATGGGAGGTAGTGAGTCTTATTTATTCATTATATTGTGAATTGTTTTCTCATTAGAGATATTTGGAGTTTTCCCCCTCAAAGTGGCTTGTTATTCTTAGATTTTATAAAGTATTTGCAACATATTTGATGTTATATCTTCTATTGTGGAAGTTATTTCATTACAAGTGGTATTAGAGCATGATCTTGGCATTGTGAAGGCAAAGCGTTTTCTCAATTTTGGAGGTCATTTAGGAAGTGCATATCTTTAAGATTTTGGTGATTTTCTTAAATTTTTAATTAATTTTGAAGAAAATACAATCCACATATGAAAGGAATTAGAGCAAAATTGAGAGATTTATTACAAAATTAGGGCTTTCACCTAATTTATTTGGAAGTGAATATCTCTCATATCTTGGTTAATTTCTACCTAATTTATAGTGGGTTTTTAAAGAACTAATAGAGATGCCTACAATCCAAATTTCAAAATAATTTAAATAGAAATAAGTGATTTATTGTAGAATTAAGGTTTCCAATAAATTCGCTCTCAAGGTTATAAACCAACTAGTTTTTTAGGATATTATTTTGGGAAAGTGCAACCTAGGCCATAGTAAGTTACAATAAAAAAAATAGATTATTTTGAAATTATTTGTGTGATTTATTATAAAATTATTGTTTGTCATAATGACAAGGCCTGCAACAAGAGGCAAAAGGAATGTTACCACTCCTAGGAAATATTCAGATAAGAATGATGTAGAAATTGAGGATATTAACCCTAATGATGAAATCAACAAGGCCAAGGGTGAAATTTCATTAACTAGGAGTGAGATAAATGAATTTTCTAAGAAGTTGGACATAATTATTTAGGGGATGAAGTATAAGGGAAAAGATTCACATAGTAAGGTGGAAGATAATGCTTTTTTTGGATTTGAATTCTTTGGGCTTGACTCAACTTTTAAGAAGGTTCATCCATTTAATAATCTTATTCCTACAAAATTCATAGCCAAGTTCAATATGAGAAAGTTTTTTGGAAAGGATTCAACTAATTCTCTTTGCCAAATTGAGCAATTCTTTGATCTTCATCATGTTCCTAGTCAAAAAAGGTGGGTATGGAATTTTTAAATATCCAATACACTGAGAGGGGGGGTGAATTAGTATACTCTTAAACTTATTGAACAAATTCCATCCAATCAATCCAAAGCATATGATAATTAAAATAAGCGGAATCATCAACAAAACATGAAACACGGAACACAAAAGACACCAAAAATTTTACATGGAAAACCCAGAGTGGGAAAAACACAGTGAGGATTAACTCACAATATAGTATAACCGGTTATAAGATATTACAGATAGGTGACTCACTGCCAGGACTCACTGTCCAAAATGGGAGGCTCACTGCCCACAAAATGAAGTAACAAAAATGGCTAACCACCAGAGTTGAGCTGATGAAAGTACACCTCAAGTGCAGATTCAGTTCCTTTGTAGTTCAAGAAATATTCACATGATAGCATATCACACTTCACCCTTTTTCGCTTCCACATATAATCTGCTAGTATTCGCTCAACTCTACACACCCTTATCTTCAAAAACATCTTGTATATATATTTGATTGTCCAAAGATAACAATCAGGTTGGCTTGAAAAATCTTCTCAACAATAATTCAAATGTGTGGCACACTATAGCTTGTCGACTTGGATTATATAAACAAAATTTAATCCATCACATCTTCAATTGTTTGATAGATCGGCCAACAATAGACCTAATAGCAAAATTGCAAAACAACAAAATGATATCAGTGATAACCATGAGCAACTGTACACATGATTTCTTGTCCATGTATGCATTTCTCAGTCACAGACCATCTCCCAAAAACTGAAGTAGTAGTTATTAACCGGAGGGGATTTCGGAGAAAAATATCGGAGGCTGATCTTGCATTACCGATTCAGAATATCGGATTAATGTGACCTTGAGAATAGTAGTCTCAACCCATATATCATGGTGACATCAATGACAAAAAAACTATTTAATAGGAGATATGATCTTCTTCATTCTTCCAACAATCTCCCCCTTTTTCATTGATGGCAACATGTGCCAAAAATAATTTGCATACATCCTATGTACAAAATATACTCTATTTCTCATTCCTCTTCTCCCCCTTTGACATCAAGGACAAAGGTCAAACAAAAAAATGAAAGATACGTACATAGGGTCTGGAATACATGGAATAAAACTTTTGAACTCCCATAGAGGAGGGATCTCAAACAATGTAAAAACAAAACAAAAATTTATCCGGAGGAGGGAGCACTTTGCAGTTCCTGAAGAATGCCTTGCCAGGTCGCTTTTCTATTTCCCAACACTGCTTCGTAGATACCAGAGTTTTGTTCAAATATTCTAAAGCAATAAAAATTTCTTCAGCTTCATCCAGAGTATCTGGAGTCAAATTAATCTTGTCCAAATTCTCAGCATTAGCCAAAGCATTGGATACTGGAGAATACTCCATCCTCATGTTATCACCAAGCAGGCCAAATTTTCTAATTATCTCTTCCTTCTACTTCTATAACATAAAGAATTTTTCTCTGTGCGTAGAGATAGCATTCCAAGTTGATCTATCTTTGTCCATAGATACATTGTAGGTGCTGGAGGCAGTGGTCAACTGGGACTCAATGGAGTCCATAAGATCTTTTATGCTTAGAGTGGCATCAGGCCACCTTATACAATATGCAAACACAGAATTAGCTTCAGATTCACAAGCCTTCACAACTTCAAGGATCTTATCTACATTGATATATGTCGAGGCACATTTTTCATGAAGGATCAATAGCCTTTTCTCGTTCAGTTTCTCTTCCGCGTTCTATTTTGTTTTCTCAACAAGTCCTAGAGCATGCTCCTTGAAGGAGTCCAATAGAAGCTTCAGGTTCTCAACCGGAGAGAGAGGTGTATCTATAGATGTATCTGGTGTGACATCCTACAAATCCTTAATAGCATCTTCAATGAGTTCAATTCATCTCTAATGAATTTCTAAGATTTCTATTCTACCAAATGCATGAAATACATCACCTAACACCAATTTATGTACTGGAGAAATCTTGTTCATATCTGCATAACCTTGATTCATTGGAAGTTGTAGGAGTTTCGAAGGAATTACCAATTGGAATTTGATCTTCTTAGATAGTATTCCCTTCAAGACATCATCATCGAAGGAAGATTCTTCAGTGGACTTTTGTGATTCTACAACTTGTTGGGATAATTCTTCATTCTTTCAAGCAATATCGTCAAATTCCTTATTTATGTTTTCTTCTTCTTCTACTTTTTCTTCCTCTGTATTTTCTTCCTCTGCATTCTTTTCTTCTTGAACCTTTTCTTCTTTTACCTTTTCTTCTTCAATTTTCTCTTCTTATTTTTCTTCTTCTCTCTTCTCTTCTTCTTCCTTATCTCTATCTTCTTCTTCGGGGTGTACCAAAGGGGTAGCGACAGAAACTTCTTCTTCAACATGTTTTACATTTTTCAGATTCTCATTAGCAACATTGATTTCTAATAGAACATCTATACTACCTATTTTCGGAGGGGTATTGGTGTCATTTATTTCCAGAGGTACATTGTCATCAGCAGTACCGAAAGGAGGTTCTTCCATAACTTATGTAGAAGTTTCTTTTCTAGGTTCGGATGCCAAACCGGATGCACCAATCATTCCATACTTTGTCGCAATACTCTTGATAGTACTTATTGTTTCCTTCCTTATTCCTTTGATTTCCCTCATGTCTTTTGTCATCAGAGTATTAGCTCTTCTCTTCACCTTGAACATGTTAGCACAAAACTTCTTCAAAGATTCTAGATTATCCATAGTCAGAGAGGATGCAATTTCTTTATATGCTTTATTTCTTATTTTCTCTTCTAGCTCAACTGCCTCTGCTCTTTTATGCATCAGTATTTCCCACAAATTTTCAAAAACATCACACCTAATGTTATCCCATTTAGCTTCCAAAACAATGACATATTTGATGATGGACAAAATTATTATTTATTTATCCTCTTCTCCTAATAAATCATACACTTATGTTGTGGATTTCACCATATTATCTTGATTCACCATGTTATTCACCAAAACATCCTGTTTGAAAGGGGAATAAGGTCTTACCGAAGAAGCGTTTCGCTCTTCCTGGTCACATGGAACTTCTTCTGTAACTTTGGCTTCTTTGCATTACCAACCTTTTGTTCATCGTATCCTCTGAAGATGACACATAGTGAAATTACCTCGAGCCAATGTTGGTTTCTTGTGATGCACCTTCACCAAAGGAAGCACTCACCCTTCTTTTTCTAGTCATTTTTGGAGTTGTGTCTTATTCTTCTTCCTCTTGATCATCAACAACGCTCATATTCTTTTCCCTAGTATCCTTTTCTTTTCTTCATTTAACAAGAGCTACCGGAGGAACACCTTTTCTTTTTCCCGATCTGGTAGTAGGTCCATAAGGTGTCAGGCCTTTGCCTTTATCAGCAGTGTTGGGCATAGTCTCTGAAAGTTGGTATGGAAGGAGGGGTCATGTCAGATCTCCTTACACTAGATATTTCTTCATAATTTTGTCCTTGAACAACTCTTCCTCGAGCTATTTCTTTAGGTATGAAACATTTCTTGAGCATTTCCATCACATTTTTCTTCCTTTTAGCTTTGTTCTGCTCCAAATGGACTTCCATGTATTTTTCTGCATAAGTTCTTATCTAAGGTTCATTTGGATCTTTTGGACTCTTCAATAAGATTTTCACATAACCTTTAGCATCATCTTCTGAGACCTCATAACCCAAAGGATGAATCCAGATGGTCTGGGATTCAATCGCTTCTATCATACACTCATCAGAAGATACATTAAATATAATCTCATTTTTATACTTTTCAACAATCTTCCTTGGAATTTTGTCTCTTTCATTATATTCTTCTTAAACACATAAAATAATGTCATCAAGGAATTTTTTGCATTGTTCACATCACCCAAACTACGCATGTGATCAAAAATCTGAAATCCAACCAATCGGGATGGATTCCAATACACTATTCCAGATTTTCTCGGAAGCATTTTGAGAAAATAGAATAATAGACACACAATTAGAGAACCAAAATTAAATGGGTACTTCTTCTCTTTTGCCATTCTCAGATTATCAAGCAGTTGTTATTGGAGTAGCTCACATATATCATAATTTGCACCATTTATAGTCATATCATAACCAGTATAAATAGTTGTGGTAGACATAGAATTCTCTCTATTGGTGAAGTTGATTTTGTGGCCAATCATTATGGATGCATACTTCACGGCTGGATTAGTGATAGGTTTTTTCGTAAGAGCCCTCTTGTCATAGGTAGCACCAGTGAGATTTGTTACCGTTTCATTTTTCACTACTTTTAACATAAGTATTGGTTCGGTGTCGCAAAGTCCGGTGATGACTTTGATCGCTTCCTTCGTTATAAAGTGTGGCTCATGGGTCCATAAGAATTGATCATGCATTCTGTTGAGGAGCGGTTTCACATACTGATCATCTACTGTAGAATAGAAATTTGGAAAGTTGTTCCAACAGTCCAAATTCTTCGTCACGAGATTCGAATATTCAGGTTTTACCAAGAGATCATCTCCAGTGATTTCATTTATCCACATATCAATCAATTTGATATGATTTAATTATTCTATCTTAACCCTAATGTACATCCTTCTATACTCTATCGGCATGAAGCCATGAGGAATCGAAGAGAAAGTGCCCAAAGGGTCATCCTCAAAAACCTTCATCAAATATTTCCTGTAGGAGGGTCTAGGTCTTTCTATTGCATTTACAACTATAGGAGTTTCCATTTTCTATTTATCGGGCATTTTAAAGGATTCGAGAAGAAAATTTCACAAGCTCATAGCAACACAGAATCGAAAAATACCTTTTTCTTTGCAATTAGCTAAAACTAGGGTTTGCACCAGTCGCACCTCAATTCGCTCTAAATTGCTCCAATTCATTATTCACCTCTTTTGAATGCATGAATGATCAAGATGCCTTTATGATTTTTCTTTATAGATTAATGTGATTCCCTAATTCGCATTTAATGCTCTTGAAATTTGAAAACTGCCAAATTTCCTTGGTTGTGCTGAAAAACCCTAATATACTCCGCAAACAAGCATGTATGCCTCTCTTTTTCTGATTTATTTTTCAAAACCTCAACATACTAATTTCTTACGACTTCACTTCATGCCAAGGATCTGACACACTTGCAATCAGGGGGTTTAAAAGGTTTTCTTCTAAAACTCCCCCTAAGACCATGCTAGGTCTAGTTCATAGAGGAATCATCTATATCGGATGAGGGCACAGACACATCAGTAGTGCCTAACCCATCTTTCATTTTCCATATCTTACTCATTTCCTAATTAACTTCTTCTTTGTCAACCTTCGTCTTAGGTTCATTCTTCTTTACTGGAGCATATTGTTTTCCCTTTTTTCTTTTGCACACCTTTGAAATATGTCCTGGTTTGTTGCAATTATAATAGACAACATTTCTTTGATTAGATTGAATTTCATTAAACCTTATTCTACACTGATTCAATTTATGCCTATATTTGTTGCATGTGTAGCAATAACCAGCAAAGGATTGATTCATCCTTCCTCCATTAAACCAGCTCATCATCTAGGTTCTGCATTCACTAGCTCTATGTCCAAACCTATTATAGACAACATTTTCCAGGGAAAGAAATAGAGAACTAATTCATCATGCTTCTGCATTCATTTGCTTTATGCCCAAACTTGTTGCATGAAAAAAAAGTTCCATTGAAAGATGGGTACCTTTGTGCATTTGGTTGTCTGACAGGTGGTTTCTTTTCTAAATTTATTTTCTGGTTCCCCTTATTTTGAGTCTTTTGATCATTTACTGCTTTTGAGCTTTCACCTATTTCTAATCCCAATCCTCCTTTGTCTTTAGAGGGTTTATGTCATGTAATCAGTTCATCAAGCTTGGTAGAAATTGACTTGAAGGTGTCTTCACAAACTTTTTCCTTTTCCAGTTCTTCTCTTAGATTCACTACTTCTTGTTCAAGCTTGGAACATTCATCAGACTTGTTCTTATCTCTGTATTCAAGCATTCTTCAATCCTCTTATTTTCTTCCACTTGCAGTTTCAATCCGATAATATCTTCATTTTCTTGTTTTAGTTGGTCATTGACTTCTCTATGTCTCTCTTTGAATTTCCTTAATTGTTCCTTCAATTTTTGGATGCATTCATTTGCTTCATCAAGATTCTCTTTCAGATCTCTATTCTCATTTTCAGCTTTGTCAAGATTATCAAGGGCAGTCTGGAGTTCTGCATTATCCTCCCTTTTGTTCAATCTCCAAGATCTCCCTCAAGTTGTTAGACTTCTCCAAAGGAACAAATATTTGATACCAATTGTTAAATATCCAATATACTGAGAGTGGGGGTGAATCAGTATATTCTTAAACTTATTGATAAAATTCCATCCAATCAATCCAAAGCATATGATAATTAAGATAAGCAAAATCATCAACAAAACATGAAACACAGAACACAAGACATGCCAGAATTTTTACGTGGAAAACCCAGAGTGGTAAAAACCACATTGAGGATTAACTCACAATATAGTATAACCAGTTATAAGATATTACAGAGGGGTGGCTCACTACTAGGATTTGTTGTCCAAAATGGGAGGCTCACTGCCTAAGAAATGAAGTAACAAAAATGGCTAACCCCCAGAGTTGAACTAATGAAAGTACACCTCAAGTGCAGATTCAATTCCTTTGTAGTTTAAGAAATATTCACATGCTATCAGATCAGACTTCACCCCTTTTTCGCTTCCACATATAATCTTCTAGTATTCGCCCAACACTACAGACCCTTATCTTCAAAAACATCTTGTATTTATATCTGATTGTCCAAAGATAACAATCAGGTCAGCTTGACAAATATTCTCAATAATAATTAAAATGTGTGGCACGCTATAGCTTGTCAGCATGGATCATATAAAAAAAATATAATCCATCACATCTTCAATTGTTTGATAGGTTGGTCAACAATAGACCTAATAGCAAAATTGAAAAACAACAAAATGATACCGATGATAACCACGAGCAATTGTACGCACGATTTCATTTCAATGTATGCATTTCTCTGTCACAGACTATTTCCCAAAAACTAAAGTAGTAGTTATTAACTGGAAGGGATTCTAGAGAAAAATACCGGAGGTTGATCCTGCATTACCAGTTCAAAATATCATATTAATGTGACCTTGAGGCTAGTAGCCTCAACCCATATATCATGGTGACATCAATGACAACAAAATTGTTTAATAGGAGATATGATCTTCTTCATTCTTCCAACAATCATTATACTTGGAACCAGATCAATATATTTGGTATCATTGGTTATGTCTTGAGAAGATAAAGAAGGTTTTTTCGATCACATGGTAAATTTTTCAAGAGGAACTTGCTACCCATTATGGAGATAACTTTATGGATAGCTATTTATGTCAAATCACTAAGTTCAAATAAATAGATATAGTCAAGGACTATAATCGGCAATTCCAATCCCTTTGTCCAAGAGTGGAGAATGTGATGGGAAAAAACTAAAGGAATTATTACTAAGAGGTTTAAAGTACCACATAAAATATGAGGTTCATATTTTCTAACCATAATCCTTATCGCAAGCAATACTTATGGCGAGATAAGTTGAGGAGAATTTTTTTGTACAATAGGAAACAAAGGATTGTAAATGTAAGAGAAAGGAGTTTTCCTACACATTTTTTATCTCAACCTACTAGGTTGAATCCACAGCTAATTGAGGAGAAGAGGTTAAAAGGGTTGTGCTTCAATTGTGAGCAAATACAATTGAGGACATAAATGGAGTGAAAATAATTGTTCTATATTAAAGGTATAAGTGAAGAAGAAGAGGAGGAACCAATATTAGAGGATGATAGGGATTAAAATGAGGGATCACATGATTACCAACCAATCATTTATTGTCATTCACTCTAAATTTCTAGTACCCCACAAACTCTCAAGGTAGTGGGTTTCTTACAGAAGTAGAAAGTAACAGTGTTGATCAACTTAGATAGTACTCATAATTTCATCAACAAAAAGTTGGCTACTCATCTAAATTATTCTATGTATCCAACTCCAAAGTATGGTGATACTTTATTAGTTATTCTGGAAAATTCTAATACATTAAATTATCCATGGGATATTACCACCTTTATTTCCCAATGTATTTTATATCCATGGGTGCAGCAAATATTGTTTTGGGAGTACAATAGATTACTACATAGGGAACAATTAAGATGAAATTCTAAGAACTATTCATGAGATTCCAATCAGAGTGAATTATAGTAGAGCTAAGAGGGTTGAAGGTAAAGTTCCTACAAATGGTAAGATCTCATAAAATGTAGAATTTTCTTTAAAAGGGAGTTAATAGATTTTTGGCCCAATTATGTTCATTATAAGCATATCAATATAATGCTCCTACCCATCCATATTTATAAGAAATTATTGATAATCACTCAATGGTTTTTAGAGATATTCTTAAAGGAATTCCTTCTAAGGGGGATCATTTTCATGCCATACAACTAGTTCTAGGGATCCAACCACCCAACATCAGGCCTTACAAGTACACATATGTACAAAAAAGGTAGATTGAAGATGTTGTTGAGGAGATGCTAGAGCTAGGAATTAACAAGCATGGTCAAAGTGCTTAATCCTTGTCTGTGGTGATGGTGCATATGAAGGATGAAACTTGGTGCATGTGCCTAGACTATAGATTGCTCGGCATGTACACCATAAAAGATAAGTTTCCTATTTCATTCATTTATGGTTTTCTAGATGGATTGAATGGAGCTATATATTTTACAAAGTTATATCTTATATCAGGTTATCACTAAATTCAAATTAAGGAAGAAGATATTTCTAAGATAGAATTTAGGGACTCATGAGGATTGTTATGATTTTTTGGTGATGTCATTTGGGCTTACCAACACACCATCTACATTTCAAATTTTGATGAACTTCATCTTTATTAAATTTTTGAGGAAGCTTGTATTAGGGTTCTTTGATGATATATTGATTTATAGCAAGAAATGGGAGGAAAATTGGTAGCATGTATACTAATTATTACAAGTTCTCAAATATCACAAACTCTATATTAAGACATCAAAGTGAGATTTTGGTCTCAAAAAGGTGGAGAACTTGGGACACATAGTTTCACTAAAGGAGTAAAGGTCAATCCTAAAAAAAATAAGTCTATCATGGAATAGCCTATTCCCAAAACCATTAAGAAATTGAGGGGTTTCTTGGGATTGATTAGATATTATATAATATTTATGAAAAATTATGGTTGTAAAGAAGAACCCCTCATAGCTTTAATAAAGAAGGATTATTTTCATTGGAGCGAGTTATCTAGTGTAGCATTTGAAATATTGAAGGAGGATATATGTACTACTCGAGTTCTTGCTACTCCAAACTTCACCAAGGATTTTATAATGGAATGTGATGCTTCAATAAATGGTATAGGAGAAATTATCATGTAGGAGGGTCAGTGCATTGCTTTTGAGATTCATCAATTAAAGGGTAAGAATCAACTCAAACCTATTTATGAGAAGGAAATGCTCACTATTCTTCATACAATAAAATAATGGAGGCCTTATCTAATGGGTAGACACTTCAAGGTTAAGATAAATCATGATAGCCTAAAATATTTTTTGGAACAAAGATTATATTTTGAAGAGTGACAAAAATGGGTCACTAAGGTGTTGGGGTATGACTTTGAGATTGTATATTAAAAAGAGAAGGAAAATGCTATGGAAGATGCACTATCTAGGAAAGATGAGAAGGATGAAGCTTTATTGTGTTTCATTTCAATATTACAAGAATATTGGATAGTAGAAGCCAAATAAGAATGGCAAAATAATGTTTCTGCAAGTAATCTCATTCAATAATTATAGAGTGATCCTAGTAATTCAGATAAGTCTTGTTGGAACGGAGATGGTTTTCAGTATAAAGAATGATTTTATCTTTGCAATAATTCCTCTTACAAATAAAATATCCTCATAGAGATTTGTGATTATTTGGTTAGTGGTCATTTATGATTTTAGAAGACACATCATTGAGTCATGAAAGACTTCTTGTGGGAAGGGCTAAAAGGGGATGTTCAAAAACTTGTGGCTAAATGTTTGGTTTTTCAAATAAATAAAGGGATAAAATTAAGATGCCTAGTCTCTTAAAACCCTTAGTTATTCCTATCCAAAATTGGGAAGAGGTCTCAATGGACTTTATCATAGGGCTTCCAAGATCTAATGGTAAGAATTTCATTATGGTATTAGTAGATTGCCTCACTAAATATGCATATTTTATTGTATTACCACATCATTTTATAGCAAGTATAGTGGAAAAAGAATTTTTTGAGAATCTTTATAAGGTGCATGGTATTATTGGACACACTAGAATACTGAGAGGTGGTGAATCAGTATTCTATCAAATCTCAAACCCTTTGAAACAAATAGAAACTTGAAACTCTACCACATAAGAAGGAATAGGAAAAATGAAATCAAAGCACAACACTAAATATACATGGAAAACCCCACAGGGGAAAAACTATGGTGAGAAAATCTAGTAGGAGCTACTATCCTAATCCAACCTCACAATATGAATAACATTTAAAACTTTTTTTTAGGGCTACAATCCAAGGAAGCTGTAACTCCCTGATAATAGTTTTAGGGTCACTCCCAAGGAAGCTACAACTCCCTGATTACACTTTGTTTTAGAGCTACGACCGAAGGAAGCTATAATTCCCTAAACTAAGCACACACTCAATAAATATTACAGAATGACAGTCCTTCCACTATCTGAATCTGAAAATTAAGCTCACACCTTTTGATGATTGCAATTCTTCTTTGTCACTTCTCTTTTGATGATTGTGATTTTACTCTATCACTTCTTCAAATGTCTTCTCAGCTACTTACTAGCTCACTTCTTTCAGCAATCAATAAGTCTTTCCTTTGTCTCATTTCCTCTAGCAAACAATTAAGCACACTTCTTCACTTCCCTCTTGTCACTGAGATATGATCAAGATGAAATCGGACAATATTTACCACTTATGCTCTTTCTCTTTCAATCGTTCACACAAATATCATAATACATCACATCACACCATACTTCAACCTAGATCAACTAGGTTTACAATATATATAGGATATTACATTGATTACTTCTCATGTCAACCTATAACAACAAAAATATTACATCTCCAAGTCGGCCAAGGATAAAATAATCAACATGAAATGTGTAGAGGGTAAGATTTGTTGATGGTCAAAATGACACAAACAACTTAAAATGGAATATTTCTACTCTATTTCTCCTGAAAAACAAAGACAACATATAGTAGCCTAACTTCCAAGGTTCTGGTAGTTGGTTCTCAACTATCTGATGTCACTCAATTTGCCAATGCAACTCTAATATTCAAGGGGACTTTGTTGGTGATAAGGAATACAAATTGTATCGGGTTCATCAATCTATGTTTAATGGGGGGGGTTTAAATAAATAGAAAAAGGATAGATCAAGGCACAGATCAATAAAACATGAACAAATTTTTTTAACATCCAGACATATATTCTTAACAACGAGTGTTTCTTAATAGATCAAAACCATAACATGATGCAACTCACCTAACAATCCATACCATTGCATACATTCATAGTGCTTGATTTAATCATCACAACCATTCATCAGAATACCACAAGATTCAAAACAAACTCCTAATTCGTTGCCAATAATATAGATCAATAGACATATAACAATTCCATTCATAGACAATTTAATGAAATAATCTTTAAAATATGGTTTCCCCTATTGATTCACATCAAATAAGAAACATTTATGCACATCAAACTCACTCACATACAGACCGATTATATTTCATTAACCTCATCCTATAAATTCAATTCCAACATAAAACTATATAAAAAGTGTATCTAAATTCAACATGAACTTAAAAAGTATCTTTGCTCAAAGCTATAAAAATCCTATCTGTTATCATCAGGTGGCTAATTCTACTTCCATTAGCCAACCTTTACAACATGGAGCTCAAAATTATATATAGACATGCTACGCATAAATCCCTCTCAATCAAAAACTGAGATCCACTAATCAAGGAACTGGAACTGCATCAAGAAACTAGACTGGCTAATCTTCAGTTCAAAGGTTGATTGCCTTGTTGTGAAAAATTTGACGCCAAAGAAAAGAGACAGGACTGGCTGATGAAAACCTTCAGTACAAAGGTTGATTGCCCTGTTAAGTAGGAGAGAAAAGGGGAAGTCATGTGCCCAAAATAGAACATTTTGCTACCAACTCAATCCTGCTTTGTTTGCTCAAGAAGATATTCATCATAGCTAGAGAACACTTGTTGAAGGATGTCCACATCAGGCCCATCGACCCAACTATCTTCAAATTTGATTCTTTTCAACTGTGTTGAGGCAAATTCCTGCATATCTTTCAATTTGGTCAACTCCCTCTTGGCAGCTTTCACCTCTTCTTTAATATCCATTAGTCTATCCAACAATAAATCTTCTCCATCATCTTCTTTTTGCATGACCTCCTGAAATTTTTTGTTCCATTTCTCCTTCAATTGATCCAAAGGCATACCTTCTTTAACTGGTATGTCTACATTGACTAAAATGGCTATTATAGCTTCTAGTTCATTAAACTGCTCACTCAAATCTTTACTAGCATCTTGAATTCCATTACTATGTTTATATATGAAATTAGACCTAAACCGGATTATGCTTGAGGCCTTTTCAAAGAAATTTTCATTATCTTCTTCGAGGATTGATTGCTCTAGAGGAGTTGATTTTGGCAACTTACTGATATCTTTCAATTTTTGAACATACCCCATATATTCTTCCTCCTTTTCTCCTACGGTTTCAGTATGATGACCCATTTCTTCTATAAACTCAAGTGTTATTTTATGGATTTCAAAACTATTTACCAGCACTTCACCCACTTCCTAATTAAGCTTGTCAATCCATCTATCCAACATTCCAAACTTACTCCTCATTTGTACTAAATCATCAACTTCTTTTTTACTGACTAAGACTGGAGTTTCCAAGGCAACAACTTGTTGGGACCTAGGAGTGGAAACATCTCTTAAGAAACTATGCAATTGATCCAATTGAGCCTTAAGCTCATCCTTTCTTTGTTTAGCTTTGATCATCTTGGACTTTGTGGAGGAAGTTAAAACATCAATAAGATTCATTTGTTGATTCCTTGTAGGCCTCCCTAAGTTGACTGTGCCCAATTGATAATCAGTCACTTGCATATCTTGCCTATCCTTGTCCACCACTGGAATTACACATTCATCAATGATCTCTACTGCCTTGTGGAATGAAGAACCCTGGCCTTTTTCTTAGGTCTTTCCTTTTCTATCTCCTTCATCATTTCTTCCCAATTAAGAGGTTGTGGTGGAGCTATCTGCTTCTTCTCAAGATCCATCCTTAACCATGTAGGAGCACTAGGAGTGGTAGCCATAATTGTAGAGGAAGAGGCAGTAGTGGTGGAAGATAGTGGTTTCAATAAAGTAGCTTTAGGTTGAGAATCAACCTCCTGCACATTTTATTGTTCCTTTTATGCATTCTCTTGTGCAACCCTCTCGGCCTCTTCCTTATCATTCTGCTCCTACAACCTTTTATCTTCTCGTTCCTTTTTCAAATGCTCTTCCTCTAACCTCTTTTCTTCAAGAAATTTATCTCTCTCTCTCTCTCTCTAAGTCTTTGAGCTTGTCCCATGCTTCCTTTTCCTTTTTTTGTTGCTTAGCAATCTCTTCAACATCCTTTTCATTTTGCAAGCATTCTTCTTCCTCCCTTTTCTTATAGGCCTCTTCAAAAAAATTAAATGTTGCCTCAAGGGCTTCCCTTTCTCTTCTTCATCTAGCCTTCTCTTCTTCAAGATAATGGATCTTTTGTATCATTTCTAACTTGTCATTCTCCTCCTTTACTCTGAGCTCCTACTCCTTTTTTTACTGTTTCTTGGCCAACTCATCAGCTTTTTGTTTGGCCTCTAATTGTTGTTGCTGGAGTAATACATCAGCTTGTGCCTTTGCATCCATTTCCTGTTGTTTTGTCAATGCTTCAGCTTGTGCTTTGGCATCTGACTCTTGTTGTTTATGCAATGCTTCAGCTTGTGCCTATGCATCTAATGCTCTCTTAGCTTCTTCAAATAGTGTCCATTGGTCATCCTCTGTCAAAACATGCTCAATTCCTACATCCTCAATTTCATCAAGAGGTGTCTCCTCTAGTGTCTCCTTATCCGACAGACTACCCTCAGAGTTTGTCTCTACTTCATGGATTTCAACCTCAAGACCCTTTCCCTTTAAAGTTTCATCTTCCTTATGAAGGGTTCCCCTAGGCATTTCTCCACTTGGTCACTCAGTAGGAGGGGGTTGAGTAGACAACTCACCTACAACTGATGTTGAGGCACCAAGTCCTATTGGGACTTCTTCCTCATGTGCTTCAGGTAGATCTTGAGCCCGAACTTCAAGTTCAAACTCCTCTATATCAAGAGGGAAGAATTCCAAGGTTTCCTTAAAAGGCATTCTTCTTTTCATCCTATTGTGCCCTTGAGTGGTACCTGCACCTTTCCTTTTCTTGGAAGTTTGACCCCCAGGCTCCTTGGTTCTTAGCATGACCCATTGGATGCTTCTATCCAACACTGGCCTTACTATCTGTTTAATATCTATAATCTCCTTTGCACCCCAATCGACAGGATCCAAGTTCTTGGTACCTATATTTTATACCTCATATAGGGGATCCAAAACCACCCCATCATCTGATAATGCTTCAAGAATGTCCACCTTGACCCCATACTCCACCATGAGTGGGATAGGAAACCTTTCATAATTTATTTTCCTTAAGTCATACTCATCCTGAAGATCACTCCAGAAGTCTTCCAATAGATTGAAGTGCTTATCAAAAATAGAAGCAAGCAAAGCGTTCATCTTCTTCTTTGGATCAAAGTGATTCCTAGCAGTGTACAAGCCCAACTTCAGATGCATCAATTCATTGCAAACAACCTTAGCTCCCACAAGGTGTGGACAGCTATATTCACCCTTCATGGGGAACTTATGACAACTAGGCTTATTCTTTATACCAAATTTAGAATTAACCCCCAAAGCTTGATAAACGAACTCCATTAAAACAATCCTATTGTTGCAGCATCTAGGAAGTAGGTGAGGGTGACCATCACATCCAACCAACCTGAAATAAGTAACCTTGGGGTATTGGATAAACCAATATCCCCACTCTATTATGAATGGCATGGCCTCCTGCATCAATCTATATCCTGCATCTCTCGTAAGCTGGTTAATAATGACATATAAAAATGTGTCATTAACCCTTTTGTAATGCAGTTCAGAAGTCTACAAGGTGAATTGATCATAATGATTCCACACCTTATTTTGTCCATCAGCTTCTCCCAATATCCCCACTCTGCTTAAACCTGGAAAAATGCCTCTCCTTGTTGTTGCATAAATGACATAAGAGGTCATGAAGAAACTCTTGGTTTCTCTCACTCTAATCATTTACTTGTGTATGCTTTCAGACACAATCATGGGCCAATCAAATTGTTGCCTGCCACCTAGGATTGTTTGAATGAATGGAAACATCCATTCTTTAAAGTCAAGAGAATCCCTTTTCCCAAACACTCTCGATAGCATCATTATAATGTCCCCAATCTCCTTGTAGAACTCTGCCCTTTTAAGCTGATCTGGAAGCTTAACTAGAGACTTTTTCTCAGTTCTCATCCATTTCTTATTCAAATGAGTTTTGTTGGCCTACTTATGATTACTATATATTTTCAAATCCTCTGCCTCATTGAGTTGCCTAGAATTCTTTGGATTGGGCACATTGAACATAAATTGAAACATTTGAGGAGTTAAATCAATGATTACATTGCTCTGCGAATCCACACATTGTCTAGTAGCAGTATTATAGGCTCCAGCTATTCTCATTATTAATTCAGGACATTGGGTTGACAGAGGAAATATAGTGATATGAGCCAAGCCAGATTCAACTATTCTTTGGGTCCTCCCTATTACCTCTTTAGCAAACGTTTGAGAGTACAATTCTTCGCAATGGAATGGACCCAGGTTGGTATTAGTTATGTCTGCCCGATCAAAATCCAATTTACTAGTAGTGATTACAAGACCCCGATGATTATACCTCAAGGTATAAAGGATTTTTATTGGCTTAACCTTTTTAGGCTTTGCTCTTGGTTTTGAAGTCTTTGCAGGTTGACTCCTTTGAGAAGCCTCACCTGATGCTCCTGATTTTCTAATTTTTGCAACAAAACCCAATATTAGATCCACAAGAAGTATGAAAAACCAGGTCAGAGATCTCACTTTTCATATACACCGGAGGTGAGACCAGGCAAAAGACATCCCTAGAAAGCTTTTAAAACACCGTCGGGGTCGGGATCGGAATGGACATTGAACTCAAAAAAACCATATAGCGGGATTAGAGATGGAGTCAGAATGGTAATTGGGACCGGGATCGGAATGGAAATCAAAATTGGTACAATGAAGAAGTTTCAAATTTATATCACATTCTGCCTCTGCTTCTGACAAAGTGAAAGATATTTGAATAATTTATAATTCATCGAAAGCAAGATCGAAGACGGATCTGACATCCATTGCAAAGAAAGGCTTGAGAATAGAATTAATCCTGGATCTAACTCCGGTTAAAACAAACATGACGTCATTAGAAATTTTGACAGTAGAACGAATGACATCATGGCCAAAAAAATGAGGTCACCTGACAAGCCAAGGAGGCTTAAACTAATAAATACTAAACCATCCCCCATACGACTGAGGGGAAACACAACAACTAGGGCACAATTTAAAAACTAATCAGAGATGCGTAAAAACCTAGTTTATTAAAATCCTTTGACTTAAACAATTAGGGCACAACTTAACCCTACTCGAAATCAACAATTCGACACACAAAAGGATCAGCAAGTAAAGTAACAGATCGAAGAACACCATAAAACCATGTAGCAGATGATCGACACCCTAAAAAACCCAAGGCAACACGATACAAGTGTGAAGAAAACACGAAAACGATCGTGGAAAAGTAAAAACAAACGAGAAAATGACAAACAGTTAAATAAAACAAAAATAGAGAAACAACCGAAGACAAAGGAAACAAAACAAAACAAAAGTAAAGCAAACAAGCAAGCAAGGATTCAAACGAAAAGAGTCACGAACCTCGCGAAGAATATCAGACCAAACAAGCACAATGAATGGCAACAAAGAAAAAAAAGAACAGAAACCCTACCTCAAAAATAAATCCAACAAGCTAGCCTTTGATGTGAATCTGTGTGGAAAATGCTTGACCTCGGATTGAATCATACTCCCAAATGCTCTACCTCAACTCTGGTTCAATATTACTTGTTAAACAATAAAAATAACCAGCGTGTTAACCTTAATTAAGGTTCAAAATCCAATTTCATACATGGGAGGTACCTATAATTAAGGCCATTAATGTGGCAGGATGGATGTGGAATCGCGGTGGGAACAGGCACAAAACTGTTGTGCAACTGAAGTAAAGTTAGACAGCAACAAGAAAAGGCGAGAGTGGAAATAGAATGAGAACCAGGTTTGGAAACTTTGTCCAAGTTCCGATTTCGGTTTCGGTTCTAGTTTCAGTTTCAATTCTGGTTCCGCCAACAACAAAGAAATGAAAGAAAGAACCAAAAAGAAGACACAAAGATCGAAACAAGGTAATCAGCATTGATCCCAAGTCCAAACAAACCAGAAAGGCAAAGGCGGAGGCGGGATGGAAACAATTTTGGAACTTTGTATAAATCCCGAACTTAATATCCATTCCGGTTCCGCGAAAGGAAAAAAAGATAGACCAAAGAGACCAACAAAGAGATGAGCTGGATCAGAATCAGGAAGGAGTCAAGGAATGAAACTCAAAACAAGTTTCAAATCCAGATTTTGTTCTGGTTCTGGCTCCAGCAGAACAAAAAGAAAACTAAGTGTTGGAAGAAAGAACAACTCCAAACTTTGTTGAAAAACAACCAAGGACAAAAAACAAAAAGAGGGGGACCCATTTTGACCAAGGCAAAAGATGATGGGGTGGTTATGCAAGGCATAAAAAATGGCGACACGAGTGGGAAAATGGTTTACCTATTTTCAAGACACTGAAGAATTTAGTCACCCAAAAACCATCTGGCTTATGAATCATGTTAACTTGAATAAGATTAGATATATAGAATAAAGTTGAGTTGGAATCTCAGATGTATGTGCTCATGAACTATTCTGAATCTGAGTGTGTGTGTATATGTTGCATCCTTCTTCATAGACACATTTTCCACTCTTGAACAACCACACCTAAGATTCAAGCCAAATAGGTTGAGTCCTTCAACTGTCGTGCAATGAAATCTTGGGCATTTCTTTGCTACCAGACAGGCATCCATAGCCCCGACAGAGATACCTCTAGTTCTCTCGAAGCATTTATCTACTGCCAGATAGGCATCCATAGCCCCGATAGAGATACTTGATTCACCCATTTGATATTGATTTTTCCTTTTCTCTCTTTCTCTTCTTTCTTTTTTTTACTTAGGCTTCACTTGTGGAAAATCTTTATGAACTTTTCTCAATACTCAGGTGCAATTGATCTGAAATGTGGGTTGAGAACTACAATGAATTTCATGACAGTCTTGAAATCATATTTTTCACTTGAATCAGAGATACAACCACCTCTAAATAAATAGTTGTTTTACTTAGGTAGATGTTTATCTATTTTTGTGGCAAACTTCGATCATAATTCATGAGATATTCATAATGTACCTTTTTCCTTAATAAATTTTCAAACCAACATTAAAATGGTCTTAAGACATGAGTTTAGAATGAAATCCTTCAACAGAGCTCCCTGAAAAATACCTAAATAAATTTCTCTCCTAGTTCCTGTAGCATACTTTGAATAACAACCCCTTTTCTGGGAATAGATAGAAATGAAGATCCCCAATGAACAAGACAAACAAAAACAAAAGAAAGCAAAGAAAAAGAAACAAAGGAAAAAAAGACAAAACAAAAACCAAAGAAATAACTAATTACATATGATAGAATATACTACAGTTATTCAAAAAATCAGACCTTTATGAGCCAAAGTAATGTTTAAAAAACTGACCATTAACTGGAAATGGAACAAGTTCTCATGTCAAGGCACTCAAACGGAAAGTATTCTCGCCTAGTATCTCAGCTACTTCATATGGACCCAACCAGAGTCTATCAAACTTCTGGTGATCTCCCTTCTTCTCTTTAGCCTTGTCCCATAGTAGCAAAAGATCTGATATCCTAAAGGCCTTTACCTTGGCCCTCTTGTCAAACCATTGTTTGATGACAGCTTGGTGTTTAGAGAACTATTGCAAAGCAACATCTCTCTATTCTTCCATATTGAGCAAGTTGGTTAGTCTAACCTCAATCCTATCATCCTTTTGTATAAAATTACTGCATAAACTTGAGGACAGGTATTTGCAAATGGATTGGGAAGACTGGGTCTTGACCGTAGACTGATTTAAATGGTGAATTTCCTAGGGTAGCTTTGATTCGAGTTTGATCTACCCATAAGGCAAATCTCAACTAAGTGTGCCAATCTCTAGGATTGTTTTCTAACAATTTTTTAATTACCTCCAACAGATTTTTATTAGTGGACTCAGCCACTCCATTTCCTTGAGGGTGGTAATTAGAAAAATATTTCAGAATAATTTTATGTTCATAAGCCCATTGAATAAATTCAGCTAAAGAAAAAGCAGGACCATTATCACATACTAGCAAGAATGGTACTCCAAACATGGTGGTGATGTTCTTAGTTAGAAACTTGATAACCACTTTTGTGGTGTTGTTTTTGCAGGGCTGCGCCTCGGTCTAGTGTGTGCAATATTCAATTGTAGTTAGGATGAATTTGTGAGCTGCAGAAGAGTTTGGATTAATAACACCTACAAATTCTAGTGCCCATTGAGTGAACGGTCTTACCTCATACACTAGTTGCAAAGGCATTGTTGGATTTCTTTCCCTTGGTGCAGAGGTCTGGCATACATGAAATCTCTGGACATGTTGGTGTGCATCCCAAAACACATAAGGCCAGTATTAGCCTGATCTAATAATTTGATGGGCCAGAGCATCTGCAAATCCATGTCATATACCATGTCTTCCATGAAACTTAGCAATGGCGTGCTTAGCCTCTTGTTGATCCAAACAGCGCAATTAAATTCCTTGAAAGTTCCTTCTATATATAGATCCCCTTTTGAGCATATAATGAGCACTCTTCATCCTCAATGCTCTCCTCTGAGTAGCATTCATCCCCTCTGGGCATCTGTTGTTGAGGAGGAAGAAGATCAAATCTGTGTACCAGGGATCCTTAGTGAATGGTTGCACAGTGTACTATTGACATGTGATAGTCTTGTCAACATCCGCCATTGCCTTTGATAAACCCTGCCCTCGGACAAGTTTCATTGGATGAATTTCTAATTCGAACTCTTGTAAAATAGCCATCCATTTTCCTCTTCTTTCCCTCAATTCACTTTGCATCAGGAGGGATTTCACAGCTAGATCAGGAACTATAGCTATAACCCGACTCCGAATAATGTAATGCCTGAATTTTTTTATGGCTCAGACCAATGCAAAGGCCTGCTTCTCAAGAGGTGGGTACCTGACTTCTGCATTCTTAAACGAGGAGCTCATAAAGGTGATAGGTCTTTCTTCTCCCTCACCTCTTCGTTGCATTAAAACAACTGCACATGAATGGTCAAATGCGAAAGAATAGATATAGAAGGGCTTTAGATAATCTGGGTTGGTCAATACAAGTGCCTCAGATATTGATTGTTTAATCTGTGAGAAAGAAAATGTGGCCTCATTGCTCCACTCTATTTTTGCATCTTTTTTCATCATCTCATTAAGGGGTTTGACGATTTCCACAAACCCTGTTATAAATTTTCTAACAAAATTAAACCTTTCAAAGAAGGATCTCATTTATTTCTTACTTCCTAGCCTTATCAACCTTAAGATGGCCTCTACTCTATCAAGGTTTATGGAAACCCCCTCTTCTGATATGATGTGGCCTAAGAGATTCCCTTCAGATACTCCAAAGACACACTTTTTTGGATTAAGGGAGACACCATAGCTTATACACTTTTTGAGGACCTTTTCCAAATTTGTCGCATGGTCTTCCCGGTTCTTCGAGAAGATAGTTAAGTCATCCACATAAATAATGATACAATTACCTATTAAATCATTGAATGCTATGTCCATTGCATGCTAAAAGGTTGCTCCAACATTGATAAGGCTGAATGGCATCCTCCAATAGGCAAATGTGCCCCACTTGGTGGTGAAGGCAGTTTTCATTCTATCCTCATGGCTGACAAGCACCTGATTATACCTAGAATAGACATCCAGAAATGACATCATCTGGGACTCCAGTATCCCTTCTGCATCACCATTCTCAGGATCCCAATCTCCCTGATCTCTCTCAGATTCATCAATTATCTATCCTTTGAAGACATTTGAACTTGCCAAGAAAGCCAATATATGTTGGTCATCATCGAATACTTGAAAAATTTGGACATTATCTGGGACAACTGGGACTGAGACTAACTCAACTAAAAATCTTTTTAGCTTAGAGTCTTTCATAGGCTCCAAGGTGTTAGCAATAACGGTGAGGGCATCCGCAATCTGATTAGTTTCTCTAGGAATCAGAGTGATCCCAAAAGTGTCAAAGTCTTCAATCAGATTCCAAATTCTATTTTTGTATGCAACCAATATTTTTTTATGACAAGTATACTAGCTACGTACCTGCTTTACAATTACTTTAGAATCCCCCATTTCCATGAGAGCGATGACCTTTTGATGGGAAAACATAAGTTCAAGAGCGAATGCTTTATATTTAGCCACATTGTTCGTACAGCCAAACTGGAACCTGTAAGATGCAAAGTAAGTCTTCCCTTTTGGGGTTGGTTAGTTCAATCCCTACTCCACTTCCTATTTTGGATTTAGAGCCATCAAATTTAAGACTCCATAATTGATCTTTAACTGGGAGTTCTTTCTTTTTTGGGATAATAGGAGATGACTTGCTTGAGATGGGTGGCAGCTCGGATTGTTGTTGGCCATCAAGAGTTGAAGGTGATTGGGGGTAGGCTTCACTTAAATATTCTTCTACATTTAAAGCTTGTTCAAGAATCACTCCTTGAACAACTTATTGGATCAAGTTGCAATTCGATTTAATTTTTCATCAATGCCTTAGGCATTGGAAGAGTATCTGAGGCAGGTGCAATGGAGAAAGACTGAGATACCTCAATCTCCTCTTGAAGCTCAGAGCATAGAACCTGAGTCTACTCAAATCGTGAGGGATCTTCCTCTTGAGAAAGACTGGTTCTAGTGAGGATGGTAGCATCCTTCGCTTCAAATGAAAATTCATTGGTGGGTGATTGAGGTTGATCTTGACAAATTGGTTGAGGCTGGAAGATATGGTTTAAGATATCTACACAATGTTGACATGTCAACTCAGAATGATTCTAATAATGTATCCTACACCAATTAGGAAGCAACAAACTGTACAAATCAGTCTCTTCTCCCAATACCAGCCTATCTTGTTGCAATTTTTTTATTAGAACTTGTTTGTTGACCGAGATCATTGCGTGCTTCTGTTCTAGAGGCGGTAAATTATTAGAATTGAATATTGAGAAGGTCATGATCTCCTCCTACTTGTAAAATCCTATCTTAGTCTCAAAGTATGCTACTTCATTGGGAGAATCATATTTAGTAATCATGTGTTTGAGCCTAGGCTCACTCTCAATTCTAATGTGTTGTTATCCCTTTCAAGGGTAGCCACATGTGAGAGAAATCCAAAGTGAAATATCCCCCAATAATCTTCATTAGCTCCTGACTCAAGAGCATACCATATGTTTATGGGATATCGTCCACTTGGATATCTATGTAAGTTTGGATCCTTGGATCAATTCCAACCTGCACATGCATATTTTTTAGTTCTCCCACCACATTAACATCGGTTTTGTCCAACTGAATCACTTTCTTATTAGTCTGGGAAGGAATTAATCCTAGCTTCATGCAAATGGAAAAGGGCATAACATTACCCAATGCTCTAGATTCCAACAGACAGTTATGCAAATTCTTTCCAAAAATTCTTAAACTCAAAAGGAAAGGTGGGGTATTGGTCTTACCTTTATAGATGGTCGCATTCGTCTCCTTTGTCGGAGTCACTTTACCTTTTCCTTTTGAACGATCCGCCTCCTCCAGGGCTTTCAACACAACTTCCCGTTGAGTCAGGCACCACTTCATAATGTCAAAGAATGACAATGATGTCTTTTGTCTCTACAGATCTACAATAAATCAAACTCTGTATCATTCCTAACTTGATACTTAGGAAAAGAAGGTGGATTACCTTTGTTATGAGATTCAAAAGGACCCTTTGGTGGTGGTGGGTTATTATCTACATTCTGATTAGTTGGGACCATGTTGTTGGGAGGTGTAGATGTAGTGAATGGGCCCTTATTCTGATTTCTCAGGAAGTGACCACCCTTAGACTGGAAGGCTTGGGCATCATATACATCTTCTTCTAGTTCATTATCTCCTTGCATGGGAAATTGATATTGTTCCTCAATGGTCTCATAAGTCATAGAAGTACTTACTAACCCATCATCTTGATTGGAATTTCCTTGTGGAGGGTGGGAATTAGCTTGCGCAATCTTCACCATTTTTTCCATTTCTGGGCAATTAACCTCAGAATATGTTGCACTATCATGTAGTCTACACCAATTAGTCATGAAATTGAGATCTGCAACATTAGCAGTGTGTGGTTTATCTTCTCCAGACTGATAATTATGGGGAACTCCCCCGTTGTTGGGTCCAGTGTTCCACTACCTATTGTTTTTGTTGGACCTCTGATTGTATCCTTTGTTCTGATTTTGATAATTTTGGTTAGAGGAGTTTTGGTTTTGGAAGTTCCTATTGGTGTTCTGATTTGTATTCTGATTAGAGTAACCACCCTGGTTGTTATAACCTCCTTGATTCTAGTAATTCTGATTATTGTTTTGTGGGGGGTTATGTCTAAGCTATGACATGTCATTGGACATTTGTGATAGAGTCTTTTTGAGAGTTTCTACCTCATTGGTTAGTTGAACAATGTGTTCATTTTGCACAGTTTGTCCTATAGATGGAGAGTGAACAGGAGTTGACCCTCCCCCTTGCTGCTAGTAGTTTTGAGATTGCTGGGAAGAATCCTGAATGCCATTAGCGAAAAAGGGAATGGTAGGTGAGGCTTGTAACTCATAAATAGGTCCATATTGGGAGTAAGACATCCCTAGGACCGTATTGAACAAAGGTGGATTAGGCATCTGATAACCCATAGGGGGAAGAGCTCCTCCTAAACTTCCCGATTGCAAACTTATCTGTTGTTGCAATTTAATGGCTAGATGATAAACTTTAGACAAAGATTTAATCTCATTGGCAGCATAATTTCTCTACAAGAATAGGCCAATCAGGGGATCAACGACTCTTAAATATGCCAAAATGGCAATATTTTCAGCCACTAAGTAAGGGTCTTGTAACCTACGGAACATTCTTTGGAATCTAGTGTTGAATAACGACAATGGTTCATGATGTTCCTTTCTTATGGTAGATAATTGATGATACAAGATGGTCGAGTCTACATAGACCCTAAACTGATTAATAAAGGCATTTTCTAAATATGCCCAGCTTAAAATAAACTCCTGGGGCAGATTTAGATACCAGTTGTCCTTAGGAGGCATTATTCTTTTTGTCCTCTTATACCCTTGATTTGTACCTATACCTTTCCTTTTCTTGGAAGTTTGACCCCTAGGCTCCTTGGTTCTTAGCACAACCCATTGGATGCTTCTATCCAACACTGGCCTTACTATTTGTTTAATATCTATAATCTCCTTTGCACCCCAATCTACAGGATCCAAGTTCTTGGTACCTATATTATGTACCTCATATAGGGGATCCAAAACCACCCCATCATCCGATAATGCTTCAGGAATCTCCACCTTGACCCCATACTCCATCATGAGTGGGATAGGCAACCTGTCATAATTTATTTTCCTTAAGTCATACTCATCCTGAAGATCACTCCAAAAGTCTTCCAATAGATTGAAGTGCTTATCAAAAATAGAAGCAAGCAAAGCGTTCATCTTCTTCTTTGGATCAAAGTGATTCCTAGTAGTGTACAAGCCCAACTTTAGATGTATCAATTCATTGCAAACAACCTTAGCTCCCACAAGGTGTGGACAACTATATTGACCCAACTTCATGGGGAACTTATGACAACCAGGCTTATGCTTTATACCAAATTTAAAATTAACCCCCAAAGCTTGATAAACAAACTCCATTAAAACAATCCTATTGCTGCAGCATCTAGGGAGTAGGTGAGGGTGACCATCAAATCCACCCAGCTTGAAATAAGTAAACTTGGGGTATTGGATAAACCAATATCCCCACTCTATTATGAATGGCATGGCCTCCTGCAACAATCTATATCCTGCATCTCTCGTAAGCTGGTTAATAATGACATATAAAAATGTGTCATTAACCCTTTTGTAATGCAGTTCAGAAGTTTGTAAGGTGAGTTGATCATAATGATTTCACACCTTATTTTGTCCATCAGCTTCTCCCAATATCCCCACTCTACTTAAACCTGTAAAAATTCCTCTCCTTGCTACTGTATAAATGACATAAGAGGTCATGAAGAAACTCTTGGTTTCTCTCACTCTAATCATTTGCTTGTGTATGCTTTCAAAATTAATCATTGGCCAATCAAATTATTGTTTGCCATCTAGGATTTTCTGAATGAATGGAAACATCCATTCTTTAAATTCAAGAGCATCCCTTTTCCCAAACACTCTCGATAGCATCATTATAATGTCCCCAATCTCCTTGTAGAACACTACCCTTTTAGGCTGATCTAGAAGGTTAACTAGAGACTTTTTCTCAGTTCTCATCTATTTCTTATTCAAATGAGTTTTGTTGGCCTCCTTATTATTACTACATATTTTCAAAGCCTCGGCCTCATTGAGTTTCCTAGGATTCTTTGGATTGGGCACATTGAACATAAACTGAAACATTTGAGGAGTTAAATCGATCATGACATTGCCCTGCGAATCCACACACTGTCTAGTAGTAGGATTATAGGCTCCAGTTGTTGTCATTATTAATTCAGGACATTGGATTGATAGAGGAAATATAGTGATATGAGCCAAGCCAGATTCAACTATTCTTTGGGTCCTCCCTGTTACCTCTTTAGCAAATGTTTCAGAGTACACTTCTTCACAATTGAACGGACCCAAGTTGGTATTAATTATGTCTGCCCAATCAGAGTCCACTTTACTAGTAGTGATGGCAAGACCCCGATGATTATACCTCAAGGTATAAGGGAGTTGTACTGGCTTAACATTTTTAGACTTTTCTCTTGGTTTTGAAGTCTTTGCAAGTTGACTCCTTTGAGAAGCCTCACCTGATGCTCCTGAAATCTTAATTTCTGCAACAAAACCTAATATTAGATCTACAAGAAGTATGAAAAACCAGGTCAGAGATCTCACCTTTCATATACACCGGAGGCGGGACCAAGCAGAAGACATCCCTAGAAATATTTTAAAACACCGTCGGGGTCAGGATCGGCATGGACATTGAACTCACAACAAACCATATAGCAGGATCAGATACAGATTCAGAATGGTAATTGGGACTGGGATCGGAATGGAAATCAGACTTGGTACAATGAAGAATTTCAAATTTATATCACGTTTTGCCTCCGCTTCCGACAAAGTGAAAGATATTTTAATAATTTATAATTCATCAGAAGCGGGCTCAAAGATGGATCTGATATCCATTGCAAACAAAGGCTCGAGAATAGAATTAATCCTAGATCCGACTCCGGTTAAAACGAACATGACGTCATTAGAAATTTTGACAATAGAATGAATGACATCATGGCCAAAAAAATGAGGTCACCTGACAAGCCAAGGAGGCTTAAACTAACAATACTAAACCATCCCCCATATGACCAAGGGGAAACACAACAACTAGGGCACAATTTAAAAAATAATTAGAGACGTGCAAAACCCTAGTTTATTAAAAAACTTTGACTTAAACAATTAGGGCACAACTTAACCCTACTCGAAATCAACAAGTTGACACGCAAAAGGACCGGTAGGTAAAGTAACAGATCGAAGAACACCATAAAACCATGTAGCAGATTATCGACACCCTACAAACCCAGAGAAATATGGTATGAGCATGAAGAAAACGAGAAAAATTACCGTCGCAAAGTAAAAACAAACGAGAAAATGACAAACAGTTAAATAAAAAAAAATAGAGAAAGAACTGAAGACAAAGGAAACAAAACAAAAGTACAACAAACAAGCAAGGATTCGAATGAAAAGAGACATGAACCCTACAAAGAACAATAGACCAAACAAGCACAATGAATGGAAACAAATAAAAAAAAGAATAGAAACCCTACCTCGAAAGGAAATCCAACAGGCTCACCTTTGATGTGAATCTGTGTGCAAAATGCTTGACCTCTAATTGAATCGTACTCCCAAATGCTCTACCTCAACTCTAGTTTGATATTACTTGTTAAACAATAATAATAACCAATGTGTTGACCTTAATTAAGGTTCAAAATCCAATTTCATATGTGGGAGGTACCTATAATTAATGTCATTAATGTGGCAGGTTGAACGCAGAATCGCGGTGGAAACAAGCATAAAACTATTGTGCGACTGAAGTAAAGTCAAATAGCAACAAGAAAAGGTAGGAGCAGAAAAAGAATGAGAACCAAGTTTGGAATCTTTGTCCAAGTTTCGAGTTTGGTTCCGGTTTCGGTTCTGCCAACAACAAAGAAAAGTAAAGAAAGAACCAAAAAGAAGACACCGAGATTGAAACAAGGTAATCAACATCGATCCCCAGTCCAAACAAACAAACCAAAAAGGTGGAGGTGGAAGCGGGATGGAAACAAGTTTGGAACTTTGTATAAATCCCAAACTTAATATCCATTTTGGTTCCGTTTCCACGAAAGGAAAACAAGACAGACCAAAGAGCCCAACAAAGAGACGAGCAAGATCGGAATCGGGAAGGAGTCAAGGAATGAAACTCAATACAAGTTTCAAATCCATATTTCATTCTGGTTCTAGCTCTGACAGAACAAAAAGAAAACAAAGTGTTGGAAGAAAGAACAACTCCAAACTTTGTTGAAAAACAACCAAGGACGGGAAACAAAAAGAGGGGGACCCATTTTGACCAAGGAAAAATATGATGGGGTGGTTATGCAAGGCATAACAAGACCCAAAATATTACACACAACACTAGAAAGAGGAGCACGCCTTTTATATTCCAACACTTGCTTAAACTAGTCATAAACAATCTTCACACCTTGGTCTTCTTTGAACATCATCCACATGCTTTGTAAATTCAAATTAGACGGGCCATAAAAAGGAAACTATGAAATTTGTAGCATGATGGTAATTACAAAATTGGTGATACACATGGATGATAAATCATTATTTACATTTCTCCTAGATGAGTCAGCATGACTCATACAACACCTTCAAATGCTCAATAAGCTCTGGTCAACCTTGAACTTGTGGTGCACATCATCAACATGCCTTAGTAAGCCAAGCAAAAGCATAACCGAATAGAACCTTTATTCTAGACCATAACCTATATTGGAGAATCTAAAATACACTTTGTGGAACAACATCAAACATCAAAATGATATTCAAGAACACTTTCATATATCCCTTTCGCAACTTCATGCAGCAACAAATTGGTGCAAGCCAATAGGCATTGAAACTAGTCACTAGACAACACAATCATGTACTCTGTCACTTATAACTTTCTATGCAGAAGGAATAATCACATGAAAATTTACATATAACACCTTCATATATGTATGAATTGACCTTCTGAACCGCAAGACTATATTTGCAAATATGAAGATATGTAGAGCCAATCTTTATACCTCTGAGAACATCCTCGCGGATTTCAATCTGTCACTTTCAAAAACACCTTTTTGGTAACCCAAAAGACATGGAACTTGGATCACACATGCCTTGACACAACCTGAAGCTAACCTCCAAATCACAAGATAAAAAAATCATCAGTGAAGAAATGTGGAGCATTTCTTATAGAATTTGGAAACTAAACATCCAAACTACAATATACTATAATGAACTTTTAACATCAATGACAACCAAACTGCAACAAGTATACCTAAGCTTATTGTCAGTGATCTAATCCTAGATCTATACTAGTAACTTTTGGACAGGTTTATTCTCATATTTGAGTAGTCAATTATCTCGGAGTTCTTCATATCCTCAATCTGATCGGAAAATCAAGGTTGTTAAAAGTGTTTGGATGGATATCTACATTTTTTTTCTTCAAATAAACAGTCTCAACGGGTAGATTGGCTACCACCAGCGAAATTGTGGTATAAAAATTCCTTTCATAGTTCATCAAAAATGTCTTCATTTATAGCACTATATGGATAGAATTCTTCTTCCATCACATCATCATTAAAGGTGTCACCAAGAGTTCACATTATAGAGGACCACATGCTTCATCAACAACAATCACTTTCAAGACTCAAAGAGAATCTAGCCATGGCATAAAATTGATTAAAGTAGTAGGCAAACCAGCACCATAGTGAAATAAGTTTTGAAGTTTGGGATTGGTTTTTCTTGACATTGTAGCCTTAAAAGAAAATGTCACTGAATCAACAAAAAATAACAAGTTATCTCCAAAATATTATAGCCCATACCAAATCATGCAAAATATAGGTGGTGTTTCCTACAAGCTTTAATTTCCACCAACAACAAAGATACATCCAATTTTTTATGTTTCTTATTTGAAGAAGGTGATTAGGCATAATATCCCTACTTAGACAATATTACCCAATCTCAATGAAGGAAGAATCATATTGAAACTAGATTTTATTCATTAGAAACACACAAGGAAGCTAATGACTAGAACATTCACTTGGTATCTAATCCAATGGAATAATTTACCAATAGAAGATACCACATGGGAGGATGAGGAGTTCATTCAAATAAATTCATAGTTGATTATCATTGAGGACAATGCTTCTCTAAAGAGGGGGGTGTGCTACACCCTTAATATTAGAGTATATAGGATCATGGATAGTCAATTTTCAACTATCTTAACTCTTAATTAAGTTGTATTACCATTATTATATTGTTATTTAGTTATATAGGTCGGCCTAAGGCTTATATATGGGTTATCTAAGTTAGGTTGTTGATATCTTAGGCATAAGTAGGGTATATATAGGAGGTGGTGAGTCTTATTTTCTCATCATATTATGAATTGTGTTCTCATTGGAGATATTTGGAGTTTTCCCCCTAAAAGTGGCTTATTATTCTTAGTTATTATAAAGTATTTGCATCATATTTCATATTATGTATTCTACTATGAAAGTTATTTCATTTCATTTACCAAGAAGATGAAGTATGAAATCTTATCAAGGGTTAAATCTAGGATAGGATATAACATAAAAATATTCAAAAGAATAACTTCTTGCCAAGGTTCTAAATATTCTCAATCAATAGATTCACACCATAAGACTTGAGAAGAAAATATATGCTTTAAGGGGCATGATTATTTTAGGTTTGATTTCAATCTAAAGGTGAAGCATCACCCAAAATAATTATATGAATAGGAACTTCACTCCAAATATGGTTATCTAAAAGTTTTATGGCAAGAATCCAACTAGTTGGCTCTTCCAAATGGAGCACTTGTTTGATATTCATCCTATTCCAAGAACAATTTTTTTTGTAATGGAATCCTTATACTTGGAACCAAACCAATTCATTTTGTATCATTAGTTATGTTAAGAGAAGAAAAAGAAGGGGCATGTTTTCACTTGGTTGATTTTCTAATAGGAACACATTACACATTATGGTGATAATATTATGGATAGATACTTTAACTATATTACCGAATTAGAGAAAATGGGTATGATTAAGGACTACACTCAATAATTCCAAACCTTATCTTTAAGAGTGAAGCATGTCGTAGAATAAATTTTAAAGGAATTATTTGATGAGAAATAAATAGGCTCAATTAACAATTGTTGGAAAATTCAATCCCTATCCAAATATGACTGTAATGGATGAGATACAAGGCTTGGACGATAGGATCATGAAAATATGAAACTTATATAGAAATATGAAAATTAAGTTGCCTTAATATGGAATTATCATGATTAGATCCATCTTCTTTATGATGCTAAAAATCAGCCAACATAACATGCTTAATAACACCATCTTATGGTAACTTATAACAACAATATATAAAATAAATAACATCACCATAATATAGAAACAATGAGGCACAAATCAGAAACACAAGATCATCACCTAACACATGATTTATGTGGAGAAACCCTTGCAGGAAAAAACTCCACCAAGGAGGTCAAGTATGGAGAATTAATATTACAAAACATTTTCCCAATACACCCTAAGTGCCTAGACACACTTTCCAAGGATGTTGGAACCATGAAATAGAATTTGCAAGGTGGATGACACCTTCATCCTAACATTATTTCTAGGGGAGTCAAAGGACCACAAAAAAAAAGTTTAATCCAACTTTTATGTTCCAAGTAATGATGAAGAGGCAACAGTGGTTTTAGAAGACTCAAAATATGTCAAAATAATTGTCTCTTTCCATGTATATTAGGTATTAGCACCTCACAAACCCTTGAGGTAGTAATTTTCTTTAAATAATAGAAGGTAACATATGATTGTCTCAAGAATTACTTATAACTTCATCAACAATAAGTTTAAAACATAATTGAACTATTTTATCTAACCAGCCCAAAAATTTAAGATTATGATTACAAATGAAGGTAAAATTATTTATTTTGGCAAATGAAAAAATATTTAGATCACCATGGGTGACTACATGCTTAATTATCCTATGTTTATTTTGATAATGGTAAAATGGGTTTTTGAAAGGGACCAAACCCTTTTACATTAGCTAGAATAAATGGCAAGAAGAAAAAGTCCCACAAGATATGGAAAAACTAAGAAGGCTAAAATCCAAAAGGTATAAAAATAAAATAGAGGAGCAACTTCGAGTCAACACATTCTAAGAAGAATGGGGAAAGCACATCTAGTTAGGATTTATCAACTTTTGAATACTATAAGTAGATTGCCACTCCTTGGTAATGAAATTAACTTTCTCCTCAAAAGAACTTTCTAGAGTCTCATTATCCAAATGAATAATGTCTAAATAGTGGGTAGAGGACTTGGCCCTTGTTCTATTGGAAAGATCTTATCTAATAGCCTTCCTTTTTCTATTTTATAATTTATTTTAGAGGAAAAAAGGCTTGTAGTTGAGTTTTTAATAGTGGTTTTATTGAATTTAACTAAATAAAACTGGCATTCAAGTCTTCCTAGTTTTTCTTGAATATAAATATTCTCTTTTCCATTTTTTTCAAGTCTTAAAACATTGTGGTAACTTTATTAAATTCCTCCCAAAAGTCCTCATCAAAATAAACATTACTATTAACATCTTCAATATCTTCCTTTTGAATAATAGTTTCAATACCATGTATTCTAGCTCAAATATTTTGAAACTTCTATGGGAACCACTTAAGAATATTGTTCTAAAAGCCAAATATTTCTTCTAAAACTTTAATTTTCCCCTTGAGTCCAACACATTTTTGACAAGAAGATTTTATGGTAGGGTTAGAAATATATTTAAGAGAACTATTTTTATATTAGATCTTAATAGTTACACCATCAATATTAGGATTTATCACATTTTTGGAGTCATATTGATCAATAGACACTATATGTTGAATAAGAGAGTTAGATGAAGGATCTTCCAATATAATTTATTTACCTTTTTCAATCATAAAAGGTAGTAACTATAATGGTTTTCATAGTTCGAGAAGGCTTCAGAAGAACCAATATTTTGACAACCATATAAACATAGTTTCTATTATGATCCTAAGGCTACCTAAGGTTTTTTAAATTATCAATGATCATAATTTTGGTTGATACAAGGGGAGAAATATTAGTACTAGGGGTAAAAAATATTAAATAAGAAATGTTGAAGAGGTTGGAGTATTAGGGGTTTGGGAATCAATGAGAGGGGATTATCATATTTTTTTATCATAATAGATGGAGAAAATATTACTTTGAGAGTAAGATAAAATTATAGGATTTTTCCATGTGTTTTCGCTCAAAAGAATAAAAAAATTAAACTAATGGGTGTAACATGCAAAATATCCATATATGGTAAGCTTGCATCATATGCAAAAATATGATTAACAAGGGTTATAGAGGGGCATGGCTCAATTATTATCATTAGAAGTGAAACAATCAAAGATTCCTACATCGCCAAATTCACAAGATATTTTTAGGGATGGAACAAAAGGGTTTCCTCTTAAAGGAGATCTTGATCATGTTGGTGTAGGTTTTTATTTTTCTAGTGGGTTAATTTATTTTCCCTTAGTCATAATTTTTTCCTACACTTTAAGTCTTAGGATGATAAAGTGAGTTTATTATTTAATAATTAGGAGATAAAGTGATGAGGTGTATCCACCCTTAAAGGGTGGAGTACTTACTTTTCCATCAATTTATTTAATATTGGTGGTTAATTCCTATTGGTTGGTTCACCACCTCCATCCTCTCCTTAGTTCCATATAAACTCACTACCTATCTTATATTTTTCATCTTAAAATCTCTTAATATAATTCTTTCATTCTAACATTGCATATCTCTCAAAGTTGTTTGTTTGCATTGTTTATGTTTTTCTAATTTATGTAGCTTTGAATTTCTCTTATAAAGTTCCTTGGGTTATCAATTTATTCCAAATTTATAACATGGTATCAAAGATTTTTTTATAATTCTAAGTTCATATATTCCTAATTGAGAATTTTAGTTTTTTATGTGAGATCTTGAAAAGTTGAGTATGATCCTCTCTTGCATCATATGATAACCTGGAGAATCAAAAAAACTTGATAGAAATACCGGGTTTGGGGTTTATCTTTGTATCTTTTTATTTCAAGCTCATTTTGGAGCATTTTTGTGCAAAACTATGTCCATTATTGAGTTTATAATGTCCAAGAAAGTCATATCTAGCTTTTTTTTCATCCGATTTGGAGATCATTTGATATAGTTGCAAACTGGAGTTTGAAGCTTAAATCTGGTGAACAACTTTTTATTGGAGCACTTATAGTCCAAAAATACCTTTCCATTACACTCATATGACCCCAAAAACCCCTATTTTCATATAAAACTTGTCCATTTTAGATGAATTTGATTTTTGGCAATTTTTTATTTTGCTAAGAGAGTCATCACTATAGGCTTAAATTCAGCCATAAAAAAATCGTAATTTTTCACCACAATGTTTGTTTTTAGCAAACAAGATATTCTTTGTAAGCTAGAGGCGAGCACTTTCCATCCACAAAGATATTGAAAATAAATTTTCTCATTTTCTTCTAGATATTGTAGGTTGAAGTTGTTCGTTGTAAATTTCTTTAACATGTCATAACTTTTATCCAGGAGCTTTATTTTTCATAAATGAATAGGTGTTGGAAAGGTATTAAAGACAACTACATAGATATAGGGATATTTTTTCTAGATTTTATCTCAAGTTTATTTTGTATCAAAATTTTTAATTTTATCCATTACAGGCTATTGAGCTTTGTATCTTGGAAAAAGGTTTGTAAAAGCACTAAACTATAAAGTGACAACCTTGTAATATTTGAGGAGAGTGATTTTTTATACTATTGAAAAGGGTGGGAGTGTATTGGCATTCTTTTGATGACTTTTTTTATCAAACTTGGGGGGATTATACATGCACTTTGTAATCACAAACTAAGATAAATCTCCCTTCATGAGAGGGTTAATCATGTCTCTTAAAACTTATTTTTGTCTTTTTGTTGTCAATCTAACTTTAGAGAACTATTTGTCCTAGAAACAAGGGATAAAGAATCATTACCTTGAGTAGGATCTACTACCCTATCTCATTATACTCGTTCCTAAGCCAAGTGACTATGATCAGAAGAATGCATAGTTTAACAATAATGACATGGTAAATGAAATAATATATATTACTATTTTGAGGATACTATACATCACATAGATCACACTAAGTTCCCTTTCACTACTTGTACCATCATCCAATAGTTGTAAGGACACATAGAATCTTCATTTCAAAGTGATATTTCATTGGATAACCAAGATCTTTTGGATGATATTGAGACTTATGTTGTGCCATCTTGTGAGGAAACATCATATTTGGATGATCATTTCATTGATACCCCATCAACAATACATGTTGTAGCTTCATATTCCAGAGATGCTTCTTCGATAATCTCTAGTGATTCATTGTATCAAGGTCATTTATCTCTTCTAGATACAATCCATTGGGACCAATTTCTACCAAACATCTCTTGTTTTTTTGTAGATTCCCTCCTTTAATATCCAGATGACACTATTGAGAATATATGTCTTATCTTTTAATACAACTCTTTGATCCTTACATCTATTGCTACTATAGAGTCTATGTTGCTTCTTAAAAAAATTCCAGCGATTCTTTGAAGTGAGAAATACAAAGTCTTTCAGATATAACTTTATAGGATGATCTCTTGATAGGTATTTTAGACTTATTTATGGAGATACATATTATATATTTGGGAGACACTAGTGATTGTATTCATATTTTCTTTGATGAAGTTGATTCTTCTTTAGAATTTGTGAGAGAACACTCTAACCCTCTTTCTTGTTCATTCTTTACATGAACATTCATCATAGTTTGACATGAGTGTGGATACTTTGGATCAAAATTTGGAGGAGGTATATTTAGATGAGCTACATGAGTCTTTGGATTGTGTTCTACATTAGTCTCTAGGAGATTCATAGTTTTCATTTTTAGCAATGTGGCTTATAATGTCTAATTTGATTGTGAGAGCCTTCAACATCAACATGGGGACAATTGAGCCAAGTTCAAAGACTTCATACATCTTGAGTTTTCCTCCTACATATTCCTTTTAAGCGTGGGGAGATATCTTGCATACACCTTTGGTTTTGTTTCTTCCTAAGGGGAGGAACGTTGTTCAATGATTGTGGACCATCTTCTACATCTAGTTTTAGGAATCTATCATTGGATCTCTTTGGGAAGGCTTCTTTGTCCTTCCACTTTATTTCTCTCTATTATGGGGGTGTATTTCCTTTTTGTGGGGGGCTTCTTCTTCGTTGGGGTGGATTCTACATGTACATGGGTACCTAACATGGCCTCATTTAATGAGACCCATCATCTTTTACATCCTCCTAAGCTACGGTTAAGAGGGGGTTTTGTGTAGGTTTTCATTTTTATAGAGGGTTAATTTATTTTACCTTAGTCATAGGCTTTTCCTACACTTTTATCAAGATTTATTAGGATAATAAAGTGAATTTATTATTTAATAACTAGGAGATAAACAGATGAGGTGTCTCCACCCTTAAAGGGTGGAGTCTTTATTTTTTCATCACTTTGTTTAATATTGGTGGTTATTGGCAATCAATTATTTTTGGTTGATTTTCCACCTCTGTCCTCTTCTTAGTTCTATATAAACTCACTACCTAGCTTGTATTTTTCATCTTGGAAGCTCTTAATGTAATTTTGTCATTCTAACATTGCATATCTCTTAGAATTGTTTGTTGGCATTGTTTATATTTTTTCCAATTTATGTAGATTTGAATTTCTCTTATAAAATTCATTGAGTTATCAATCTATTTCATATTTCCAATAGATCAATAAATTCAATCAATGTTAGGGTACCATCTACCAGCATTCACATCTTCTCTGAAGGTATAGTAGAAGGTTAGAGAAATAGAAAACATTCAACACCAACAAGAGTACCATCGAGTCTCAAGGAGAACAAGTAAAAGGCGTAGAAAAAAATGAAGTAAGCATATCAGCACAAAATTCTAACACAAATAGTGCTACGTAAGCTAGATTGAGAGAGAATACCCATCTTGGAGCCTAAGTTATTTTTCAAAACATGCATGAATAATTTGAGGATTGAAACAATCATAAATTGCATTATTAAATGGAATTATTTTCCTATAAAATTTACCTCATGGAAAGATGAAGATTTCATATATAGAAGCATCCAAAATTGATCATCATTGAGTATAATGCTTGTGTCAAGGGGGGAATTATTCACCCTTAATTCTACGATATGCATAATTATATGAGTAGTTGACTTGTGGCTAGTATAACTCTTAATTAAGTTATATGTTCACTAATATATTCTTATATAGGTAGTTAATTTGGCCTACTTGGAATCAACATAATAAGTATGGTATATATAAGAGGTAGATGATAGCTTATTATCATAATATTATAAATTATGTTCTTATCAGAGGCTTTCGAAGGTTTTCCCCTTAAAGTAGATTATTGTTCTCAAGTGTTTGAAAAATATTTCCATTTATATTCTTCTCTTATGTAAAATATTTATTTATAAAAAATTAAGGTAAGATATCTATATACTCATTCTTGAAGAAAGAACCGATTATTTGATATATTATCTAAGGATAGTGTAACATCTAACCCTTCTAAATTAAAGTTATAATTTATCAGTCACTTCCTCCTAATATGTCAAAAGTGAGGAGCTACATGGGATTTTTCAAGCATTAGATCAAAATATCATGGATAACTACATCTAAGTGCTCAATCCCATAACTCATCTTCAATAAAATAGGAATAAATGAATGGACTCATAACTATGAGACAATACTTAAGGATCTAAAAATAAACTCAATTTCTACACCCATTCTTCTCATTTTTTATCCTAATTTTTAAGTTGTGGCATGGACTAATTTATTTTTATATGGATTATCGGTGTTCTAGTCCAATATGGATGGGTAGTTACCTGAGTTCAAAAAACTCAAGATAGATAAGTAATATTACACTACCCAAGAACTTGTAGTTGTAATGTATTGTCTAAAATTTTGGAGGCGTTACTTGATTAGTAAGTCGTTCAAGCTTAGATATTCAAAAAAAATGGAGTATGATAGGTTGTCGTTAGGTCCCATTACTTTAGAGGATAAAACATCAATATATCGACTGGGTAGTGTCCAAGGCTATTTGCAATAGAAGGTAGCTTAACTAACCCTTTTAGATTTTCTTAATTTTTTTAGGACAACTGAAGTTAATTTTAATCTAAGGCCATTTAACTATTGAACTGAAACAATTTATCTAAGAAAACTGGAAATATTTAAACTAGAAAGCATAAAATAAATAACTTAGAAAACATGATATCTAAACTAGAAAGCACGAAAATGATTAAACTAAAGAGCGGGTAAACTACAAAAGTAGAAAAGCTTGTAAACAATCCATGAAACATTCTTATTAAACATTAATTATTCTAACAGTTAGCAATAAGTAACTATGAAAATGAGTGCTCTAAAACTTCATACACGACAATGAAAGACTTAAAAATTTCCTACAGAATTATTATCCATGCAGTAAAATGACAGAAAGGAAAGTACTCATCTATTTAATCTATCCTCCCTCGAGTGGCCAGCTTGCGGGTTCCTACGCTCGTCCTCAAGTCAAATACACAACTGGTTTGAAAACTCTTCCATTAAAGATAATTTCCATCCATAAATCAATAACTCAGAAAATGATACGTAATAATCTCTTTATTCATAGAATTTCAGGCAACAAGTTGACAGCATAACATTACTATATCTTATGTTATCTTTTATTTCTGGAGATTACATCTTTATAGAAAAATTCCAACTAAATCCTAAATTTCAGATGGTGCAGATGACCATTGAAAAACTATTTAATAGATTTCAACAAACTTTAAACATCCATTACATAGGTATTAAAGAGGCTCAAGTCGAACCATAAAGTCTTTTGAACTTTACAACATAACTGAAATAAAAACTAACAACAACTAAAATTCTGGTCCATTATCCTATAGTTCAGGAGCAGGCTTCAAGTGCATATCTTCAAATTTTTTTGGAGCACGTGCTACTACATAATTTCCAATTATTAACCTACAAAACACTTAAAACAACCCATTAAATCTGCATTGGTAAGAAACTTCGATAAATCACAAGGAAATAAAGTTTGTGCAACTTTCTTACAAAGACAAGCAATTATTTATCCTAAAGTTTAATTAATTGGCAGAGGCTCGGGGTTTTGCATATGTGAAATAGAATTTTATTATGTTATTATGGTGAGGTTATTTTTACCTCATCATTTCCTCCCCTTCCTAATTCTTGACAGGTCCTCCTGCTCCTCTGTTGTGGCCCTTTCCAATATTTATGTTCCATTCTTCATATTTAGCACTAATATCATACAGATCTCTAGTTCTTTTATCAAATTATATAGGTGCATGGAGGAAGCCTCTATGGAAAGCAACACCCTCTTGACATTCATTGAAGGTTTTATCATCTTGATCTATATTGATGTGATAAGCAAGAGGTGAAAAGAGCAATAAGGGAGGCCTATATCTCATTCCTATCCAATCTATTCTGAGGTTTTTCAAAATTTTAGCTAAAGCATCTTCTCTTCTAAAGGACCAACTAATATTCAAAGGGGAGATCACTTCTCTTTTCTTTAAATATGCAGGTAAAGAAGTGTATCTCTCCTCACAAGCATGCTAAGCTGGACCAATCAATTTCTACCCATGTTCCATGAAGTGATTATAACAAATTCACAGGCTTCCATCATATCTTTCTTTCATTTTCTTGTCCACTATGAGAGCTAAAAAGGTAGCCTTAAAGTCTGCAGGTCTGCTATTTTGGAATCTCATTTGAAGACCCACACTTTTCTCTGTCTGAGCATATTCCCTGCTACGCTCTTGCCAATGAACTTGATTTCTCATGGTGGACAACAAAGACCTTAGTTGCACTTCTCCAACAAAAAGATTAACAAAGAAATTAGTATAGTTTTCCAAGAAAATATTGTGAACAAAGAATTCACACAGCATATCCTTTTCTTTAGGAGTTGATTCTATAAACACCTTGACAAATTCTTTGTCATCAAGTTCATAAGGCTTATCATTATAAATTCTTAACAATTTCCATCTTAACCATTGTTCATTTAGAAACATTGAATATAGTCTTGATGGCCTTCTACAGGATAATAAATATTCTGCTATCTGACATGTATCCTATTTTCCTCTATAAGCCTTATGAAATGACTCCTTCAGAAGTACCAAATCCTTTTTCAATCTGTAGTTTTCAATCTTAGCATCTCTTAAGAAATAGCACCTTTCCATCCATTTCATCAATAATGAAGGAATTCAGACCTGGAACCATTCAGTTACAATTGGCTCAGTCTGAATTTCTTTTGATTCCATTATTGGTTTAGCGGTGCTTTCCTATAAATCTTGTTCTAAATCCATAATCTTACTAAGAGAGGCATTTAATTCTTCTTTCTGTGTTTTCATTTCTTCCTCAAAAGATGAAAACATAAGCATAAAATTATTTTTCAACAATTCAATTTCTTTATTTTTGTTTGAAAGATTATCATTATAAGTCCTATTTTCTTGAGTCAACTTTTGAATTTTTTTTTGCAATTCATGAATACATGTATCTTTTTCTTCTATTTGCAGTTTTAACTTTTGCACTTCCTGATCCCTTTTCCCAATTACCACAGTATGTACTGTAATTTCTTCTTCTTCTTGTACCATCTTTTCCTCATTTTTGTGCAACTGATCTTTTAACTCACCAATTTCTAACCTCAATTTTTCAAATTTTGCATTGGCATCTTCATTTTCAACAGTCTCAACAGTTTTATTTACAACAAGAGATAAACTTTCTAAAGTTCTATCATCAATTTCCATGGAAAGTGGAGATTTCTCCTTTCTCATTTCTTGAATCTCCTCAGAAAAAACTTCTTCTTCATACCCAATGTGGGATGGCATTTCCTCAACAAGAGTTTCTTTTTCTGGAGATTGATGAATTTTTTCTCCTAGTTCCCTCATTTCTATGTTATCAATGGGATCAAGTCCTCTATAGGATTTTTCTACTTCTTGGATTTCTTCTTCTTTGATTTACTTCCAACACTTGGCAGCAAGGTTTCAATAGACTCAGAAGATAGTCTTTTACTTCTCCTCAAGGGAGGGACATCCTAATAAGTGATAATTGTTCTTCTTTTACTTTTCTTCAGGGGAATGCTGCCTACACTTGGGTAAATAATCTCCACATCTTTTGGCTGGTCTGGGGTTTTAAATTCCTCATTTACAAACTCTGGCACTTCTTCACCAAGGGTTGTGGGAATTTGGGCTTCGGGAGCTTTGGAATCCTTGGGGGAAGTTTCTCCAAAAGGTGGAGGAACTTTTTTAGAAGATTCCCCTGATTCTAATGTTCTTTTGGGCATAGGCTTCTCAAATTTCCACAAAAAAATTTCCCATTTACTTTTAGGTTTCTTACAGAAATGATATCTACAAATTAGCTAAATTAACCCATGGTGTTTTAATGGCCCTAAACCAATCTTATATCTTTCTATAGAATAATTTTTAGAATCACAAAAATTCTGGCAAATTAATCCTAAGAGCAAGGTTTTCTTTTTCATGACGGAAATGAATTAACATGCAAAATGCAGGTCCTACCACTGTAGTGAGTTGGCCTTCACAGGTGAAATATTTTATAATCCAAGCCATCACAATTCCCCAGGGTTCAAGTATAGAATTTCTTTGAAATCCCTTATTTTTCCCTCTAGTACTAATAACTAAGATAGGATGCGAGTTCCCCTCTCTAAGAAATAACTCAAATAATTTTTGGTGTTTAATTTAAGACGTTTCAGATAATTTAATGCTGGAATTACTTAACCCAGAGAGGCGAGAGATGATTTTTGGACTTACCTTGAAGCGCTTTCCAATGAGTGTTACTTGACCATTGGATTAAATCTCTGCAAACACATTTACCAACTTTTCATTATAGCCCTCAATTTTTTTGATGAAATCTAACCATCCTACCTCCTCGAACAGACTAGAAATATTACTCAATCCCAATAACTTCTCCATAGAAGTTAGCTCTGATTTCTTCTTTGCACCCCCCATTTTTATCTCCAAACTAAGAACTTTGCTAAAGAATTCAACAATGCGAGAAACTTGCACAATTTTTTTTGAAATTATAATCGAGTGATTATTAAGTTTGTCTCTGCTCGGCGCTTACTGTGCAATGATAATAATTTGCATGAAGGTATGTGAAAAGAGTGTTGTACAAGCAGTTAATTGCGGAGTGGCTTAAGTTACTAAATTAGGATGGAGGATCTCATGCCAATTAATTACACCTCATTCAAAATAATTGCTTACTTTAATCAAAAATTGTACTTACATTTTGTGATCGCATAAAGATTTCATACCTTTACCGATTTAACAAGATGATGGCATCGTACTGGTTAAGGTGACAGTGGATTTATTATGACATGAGCAAGGAAGCTTGTGAATGACGGAGTCATCAATGAGGACAGGCTATCATGGTGGCTTCATTTACGATGAAAATATGGTGAATGTCAAAATAACTACAATAAGTGCAAACATTGATGTGACAACTAAAAACTTAACAAGGAGGTTGTTGTACATGCGTTTGAAAAATCAAAGCATTGGGAAGAAATTTGAATTTTATGGAATGAGGAGGGCGGAATGAAAATGGATAAGTTCCAGAGCATGCTTATGAGCACGTGCTCGAAACTAGCAAATGAGTTTTGGAATATGCATGCGGCATGCATTCAAAATAAAGAAGGTGGATAAGTTCTGGAGCATCATCAAAAGATGTCATCGGGGCAGCAACCCAATGAAGGTTCTGGAGCATCGTCGAAAGATGCAACCAGAGCAGCAACTGAATGAAGGTTTCAGAGCATTGTCGAAAGGTGTAGGCGGAGAAGCAATCAAATGAAGGTTCTGGAGCATAGTCGAAAGATGGAGCCGGAGAAACAACCAAATGAAGGTTTCAAAGCATCATCGAAAGATGTAGCCTGAGCAACAACCGAATGAAGGTTTCAGAGCATCATCAAAAGATGCAGCCAAAAAGCAGCAAAATGGATGTAAGGATAGCTTTGACCTTTTGGAGATTTTCTTGATCAATCACCATTTGACAAGAGCAAGGCACACGATGTGATGAGTTGTAGTGAAAGTTCTGGAGAATCTAGGAGTTTTATTGACAAGTTCCGACGCACCTCCACACTCGAGCTTATAAATTCTAGAGCATCTCAAGAAGGTGCTCTAGAAGTTATTTTATAATGAAGTCTTGCAAGAATGGAAAAAAAATCATCCAAGTCCAAAAAGAGAATAATTAATAAAGAATGCTTTGAGACAAATTTGTACACATGCCTTTTTATTACAATTTTTCATAGTATTTATATTTTATATTTTATATTTTTTTTAATTTTTAATACATTAAGTGGACTCTTCCTTGGCAAAGTCAATGCATTGGATTTCTCCCTGCATTTCTATCAATTTTATAAATTCTTCTTTATTAACAGGCTTATGGTAGATACGTAGGCGATGACCATTGACCAAGAGAGTTTGTGTGTCACCATCAATAGTTTTTAGTTGAACTATGCCATTCGAGAAAACTTTAGAAATTTCATAAGGCCCCAGTCAATGAGTCTTGAGTTTTCCTTTGTGATATTTATATCTGGAATCAAATAGCAAATCCTAGTCACCGTTATGGAATTCTCTCTCTTTAATGTGTTTTTCATGCCAAATTTTTTGTTGGTGTTGACCCAGCTCAGTTTGGTGGACAACATCTAAATGAAGTTCATCCAACTCACTTAACTACAACACACGTTCTACTTAGGCTCGTTTCAGATCTAAACCCAACTCCATAGCAATTCTGAGAGTTTGAAGTTCAAACTCAATGGGAAAAAGAGGTTTCTTTCCAAAAACAAGCTCATAGGGGCTGAATCCAGTTATGGATTTCCATGTTGTGTTGTACGCCCAAACAGCTTTGGGCAATTTCCTAGCCCAATCTCTTCTCTCAGAAGAAACTATTTTTGTTAATATGTTCTCTAGCTCTCTATTAGTCACTTCCACTTGACCGTTTTCCTGAGGATGATAAGGGGATGACTTCCTATGACTCACTTGAAAATGGTTGGTGAATGCCAAGAGTACTTTGGACATGAATTGGGGTCCCTGATCAATAACAATGGTCTTGGGAGCTCCAAACATGAGGAAGATCTTATTATAGAGGAAGTTAGCAACTTGCTCCTCCCTAGCGACTCGTGAGGCTTGAACTTCTACCCATTTTTTTCAAGTAATCGGTACAAACTAATATGTATTATTTCCCTTGAGAGGAAGGATCTATGGGGCCGCTAAAATCTAAACCCCATTTTTTGAATGGTTCAAGGACTACTTGAGGCTGCAAAGGTATTTTAGCATAATTTGTTGGTCTTCCTACCCTTTGACATTCATCACAATGATGAACATAGTTTTTGACATCTTTATGCATTGAAGGCCAATAGTATCCAGTGCCTAGAATTTTATGGGAAGTTATTTTTGCAGACTAATGACCCCCAGAAGGATCATCGTGATAGGCCCTCAGAATACTGTAAGTTTCATCGGCCCTAACACATCTTCTCAAGACCATATTGGATCCACAATGGAATAAAATCCCATTAATTCATTTAAATGGTGCACTCTCACGAATAAGTCACTTCCTTTGTTTTGATGTAAACCCAGGAGGTACTTCAGATGTCAGCGAACCAAGGGGTCTTTGTAGAGATGGCAAATAGATTTTCATCTAGAAACTCATCTTGCACAAGTTCACAATCACCCTCTTCTTGTTTGATTCGAGACAGAAAGTCTGCCACTACATTAAATCTCCCTAGCTTATCAAGTATTGTTACATTGAACTCCTAAAGGAGTAGTAACCACCTCATTATTCGACCATTAACTACAGGTTTATTCATTAAATATTTTACAGATGAATGATTTGTATAGACTGTAACTTTATATCCTATAATTTAATGGCATGAACCACAGCCAAGAACTCTTTTTTTGTCGTCGTGCAGTTCTTCTCAGCAAATGTCGGGTTTTTACTAATAAATTATATGGCATATTTATCCCCATTCTCATCTTCTTTCCCCAATACAACACCAATTGAGTCATTTGAAGCATTGCCATAAATGTGGAACGAAAGATTCCAATTTAGCCCACGCAAGACGGGAGTAGAGACAAGCTTCTCTTTTATGGTTTCGAAAGATAGTTGACACTCAGGTGTCCAGATAAAATCTACATCTTTCTGGAGAAGGGAAAACATAGGGGTGGCTATTTTACTAAAGCTTTCTATGAACCTTATGTAGTATCCAGCATGCCCAAGAAAACTTCTAAGATTTGTTTGCGTCTAAGGAGTAGTCAACTATTAGATGACTTCAATCTTCTTGGGATCAACCTTAATCCCTTCAATGAGATATGGTGACCTAAGACTATTCCTTGTTCCACCATTCTTAAACACTTTTCATGGATAAGGGACAGTCAGTTATCTTCACAAAATTTTAAAACCTTGTTCAGGTTTTGAAGGGTTTCATCATAGGTTGACCCATAGGCTGGGAAGTCATCCATATAAACATCTACACAGTCATTGACAAGCTCAAAAAATATATGGATGACTTCAATCTTCTTGGGATCAACCTTAATCCCTTCAAAGGAGATATGGTGACCTAAGACTATTCCTTGTTCCACCATTATTAAACACTTTTCATGGCTAAGGGACAGTCAGTTATCTTCACAAAATTTTAAAACCTTTTTCAGGTTTTGAAGGGCTTCATCATAGGTTGACCCATAGGCTGCGAAGTCATCCATATAAACCTCTACACAATCATTGACAAGCTCAAAAAATATAACCAAAATGGCTCTTTGGAAAGTCGCAGGAGCGTTACAAAGTCCAAAGGGAAGAACTCAAAATGAAAATGTGCCCCATGGACAAGTAAACGTTGTCTTATCTTGGTCTTCTGGTGCTACTTGAATCTATTTGTAACTAGTAAATCCATCTAAAAAGGAGAAATATTTCCTTCCAGCCAAGTTGTCTAGAACCTGGTCAACAAATGGTAAGGGAAAATAGTCTCGATGAGTGGCCTTGTTGAGTTCTCTATAATCTACATAGATTCTCCATTTCCTATTTTTCTTTGGCACAACAATCATAGGTGACACCCATTTACTATTAGAGATAGGATAAATAAATCTTGCATGGAGAAGTTTTTCAATTTCAATTTTGACAAGATCCTTCAATGCAGGATTGAGTCTCCTATGTGGCTGACGTACATGCCTTATATTAGGATCAGTGTAAATGTGATATGTACAAACACTCAGGTGAACTCCCCTCAAGTCTGTATAGTCCCAAGCAAAAAAATTAGACCTTTTCACCAACACATTAAATAATTTATCCTCTTGTATTTTTGTCAGCCAACTATTGACGTTCAATGTTTTTCCCGGCAGCAGCATAATTGATTTTGTTCCTGGATGGGCCAAATTGACAGTATGTATCGATCGTACCAAGGTGTTGAGAGGAAAACTATGAGGTATAAGTTGGTGAAATCTAGTAATGTCCTCAAAAAAATGGCTCATTCTAGGAATCATATTGGCCAAAGGACAAGGCATTCCCATGGTAGTGTAGCTTTGTTCCATCCCACTTATATCAATCGGTTGTCCCAAAAAAATTGGTGCATCCACCATTTCCTCATCACTCGAGCCTATTGTAAGGTGTGCAACATCATCTACTAACTCATCCTTTAATTCTTCTCCATGTTGATTAATTACTACCATGGCTAAAGAAGCCAAATTGTCTTGACTATTAGACTCTTTTGGGTCATCAACCCAAACTTTGTTATTTTCAATTGGTTTAGCAGAGGGTATAAGAATAAAGGTTTACTAGCTAGACCATGCGAAATGGTCATTCCTCCTTCTCTACAGTCAATTTTGGCCACGATAGTTTCCAACCATGGTCTTTCAAGAATTATTGGATAGCTATCTTTGGGTGTAAACAATTAAATTACCTGGAAGTCAACTGGATATTCCCATCCATCAACTTTGACAAGAACTTTTTTAATAACACCCTTAGGAATGGCTATAGACTATTTTCCATTTGCAAGACTGTAGTTGTGGGATGTAAGTCAGTAAGACCTAATTTTTCCATCACATCCACAGTCATCACGTTAATAGTTGCTCCTAAATCCACTAATGCATTAGGTATTGCTACCTCATTAATTGTGACAGTTATAAGTGGACTACCAAGATCATCATATTTTGGAGCGATAGTCTTTCCAAACAAAAATTCAGCTAAATAGCCATCGATGTGCATAGTATTTATTTTCTTTGGTTTCCTCCCTGAGGTTTTTAATACACAATTATTTGATCAGCTGATTCAACTCAGGAATTTCCTTTATTGCTTGCAACAAAGGAACCTCTATTTGCAGTTGTTTGATCTCCTGAATTAATGCAGTTTCAGAGGTCAAGGACATTTCTAGAGTATCCTCCAAAGTTGTCGATTTCAGATGCTCTGAAAATGGAACTTGAGTTTTCTCTTTTGGAGAGGTATCCTTTCTATGTTCAATTGGAGACTGACCTTCCTCCTCCTAAGGTAAGTCTGCAGCTCCCGCTGCTGAAGGAGGGACTGTATTATTTTCGGAAGCGGTGTGGTTGGGTGGAGTATCCTTCTCAAGACTTCTGGGAATAGGTTCATCTACAATTTCTTTCATGGTTGGTGGTTGAAGTGTTCTGCCAAAGTGCAACTGAACATTTCCACAATGTATTGCATTAAGTCTGGTAATGTTATCTTGTTTAGTAGAGTATACTGGATTATTTTGTTGATTTTTCTTAGGATTGGGAAGTGGTTTCACTAGGAGCTGAGGTTGATTTATCTGCTCATTCTGAAGAGGATTCTGAGGTGGTGGTAGTAGATTCTATTGTTGATTCCTCCTAGAACCAGTATAAAATTGTTTTTTTCCTTGATTCCATTAGGGAGCAGTATGTTGTGGATATCATTGTTGTTGTGGTTGGTTTGGCCACTCCTGAGTTCCCCATGATTGATTCTCCCATTCAGGGGATCCCCAATAAGGAGTTCCCCAATTAGGCTATGGAGGTGGTGGTTGATTCCAAGATGGATTCCATTGATTACTAGCCCAATTGTTTTGAGGTCTCCATGTAGGGTTGGAATTTTTTCCATAAGAGAAGTTACCTCCTTAGCATTGGTTTAGCACATTTATTTCTTCTTCAACCTGAGCAATTTTTTTCTTAGTATTATTGAGATCAATAAGAAGCTCGCATTGGTTTGTAGGATGGTTTTTCTCACAAAGTTGACAAACATTAACCTTGTCGAGAGGATATTCCCTCAAAAGATGTTTATTTCGACATCTTGTACAATAGATGGAAAAAGTCTTAGATTACGAGTTTAAGCTTGTATGCCATCTAATGTAGTGTTTAGTTGAACAAGTATGTCTATTTTGATATTTTCTATTTCTTCTCGGAGCTTGCCTATTTCATTAAACCCTCTGAAAAGATTAGTTTTACGGATTCCTCCACGAGTACGTGAGAATTTCTGACACAACTCACATATTTCCTCAAGGGATAATTGAGACACGTCACCTTTTCCCATTAGATCAATACTTCTTCTTGCGTCCTCATCGAGTCCCTTAAGAAATATAGTCTTAAGAATCTCAAAACTAATAGCCTCTTCTCCACATCGTTTAGACAAGAAAATAAACCTATCTAATAGTCCTCTAGACTCTCATCCTCATTTTGTCTAAGTTTAAACAGCTCCTCCTTACGATCACTCACCCTACAATAGCTCTGGTATTTCTACAAGAAAACATTCTCCATTTCCCCCCAGGATATAATACTCCCAGCACCTAGTCCCATAAACCAAAGCATGGTCAAATCCTTCAAGGTAGAAGGAAATAGCTTCAGTTTCTAGTTATTATTTTTTTAGTCATAGGTTAGGCAAAGGATCTTAAATTTGAAAAGAAATTGGTCTAGGTCTTCTGAGGAAAAACCATGAAAGATTGGCAAGAAAGCTGGAGAGATATTTTTCATCGTGGTATCATCATCTGCATCCAGAGTAATGGGATAAGTAAATATTTATGGCACCAGAGGGTCATTGTTATTAGCGTTGGTGTTATTTCGGTTGGCTTCCTTCCTATGGTCACCCATGATGTTGAAAGGTATATGTTCCTCTAGAAAAAAATCTTCTATGACAAGTTATTCTACTAGATGATCATCAAGAAGATAGTGGAAAGCCTCTGGTGGATTAGGCTCAAGTGACTCTTCAACAGAGTTGTCTTTTAAGCCTTGGGCCTCCCTATGTATGATTGGTACATATTTGGAGGGGGTCTTTGGTATAAATCATCTGTGAGGGCCTCTTTTCTTGACCATGCAGAAAAGCAAGCCAAAGGTGCTATTTTGGCCTAAAAGAGGTATTTGAGGCATCTCTTATTAACACTCAATCTAGAAAGCTATGTCCCCGACAATGGTGCCAAAAAGTGTTAGGTTGTTGTTAGGTCCCATTACTTCAAAAGATAAAACATCAATATATTGACCAGGTAGTGTCCAAGGCTATTTGCAATAGAAGACAGCTTAACTAACCCTTTTAGATTTTCTTAAAGTTTTTTAGGACAACTGAAGTTAATTTTAATCTAAGGCCATTTAACTATTGAACTTAAAAAAATTATCTAAGAAAACTGGAAATATTTAAACTAGAAAGCATAAAATAACTAACCTAGAAAACATGATAACTAAACTAGAAAGCACATAAACGATTAAACTAAAGAGCGGGTAAACTACAGAAGTAGAAAAGCTTGTAAAAAATCCATGAAACATTCTTATTAAACAGTAATGATTCTAATAGCTAGTAATAAGTAACTACGACAATGAGAGACAATGAGTTCTCTGGAACCTCAGACATGACAATGACATACTTAACAATTTCCTTCAGAATGATAATCCATGTAGTAAAACGACAGAAAGGAAAGTACTCATCTATTTAATATATCCTCCCTCGAGTGGCCAGCTTGCAGGCTCCTACATTCGTCCTCAGGTCACATACACAATTGGTTTGAAAACTCTTCCATTAAAGATAATTTCCATCCATAACTCAATAACTCATAAAATGATACGTAATAATCTCTTTATTCATAGAATTTCAGGCAACAAGTTGACAGCATAACATTACTATATCTTATGTTATCTTTTGTTTCTGGAGATTACATCTTTATAGAAAACTTCCAACTAAATCCTAAATTTCAGATGGCACAGATGACCATTGAAAAAGTCTTTAACAGATTTCAACAAAATTTAAACATCCACATAGGTATTAAAGAGGCTCAAGTCGAGCCATAAAGTCTTTTGAACTTTAAAACATAACTGAAATAAAAACTAACAACTGAAATTCTGGTCCATTATCCTATAGTTCGGGAGCAGGCTTCAAGTGCATATCTTCAAATTTTTTTGGAGCATGTGTTGTTGCATAATGTCCAATTATTAACCTACAAAACACTTAAAACAACCCATTAAATCTGCATTGGTAAGAAACCTCGATAAATCACAAGGAAATAAAGTTTGTGCAACTTTCTTAAATAGACAAGCAATTATTTATCCTAAAGTTTAATTAATTGGCAGAGGCTCAGGGTTTTGCATATATGAAATAGCATTTTATTATGTTATTATGATGAGTTTATTTTTACCTCATCAGAGTACATCTCTAAATAGGATAACTTAAATCTTCATCAATGAAGATGGTTAGAACTACTAAGTGACTATGCATTTAATATTTCATATATGAAAGAAAAAGAAAATTGAATTTTTTATGCACTCAATAGATGGAAATATGTGGCTGAAATGTCACATTTGGAGTTATAAATAAGACAAAAAATTCTACAATAGTAGATAAATAATTCCCTGTATCAAAAAATAACTACCCAAGGGGCTAAATATGATAATAATAAATTATAGTTTGATTCATATAGTATATTAAGACATCCTAGAAAAATTTATGTTCAAATTTTGGGTAATTTGAGAAAAACTATTGTTGAATGAGGTGCATACTATGCTCATTTGAGCATCAATAAGATTTTTCATGAATTGCAACAACATTATTTCTACCTAATATGAAGACATAAGTGGTATAGTCTGTGGCTCAATGGTTAGAATTCCAAAGAGTTAAGGTTGAGCACTCCCACTCAAGAGGATTATTAAATCCTCGTAATATTCTCTATCATAAATTAGAAGCCATCTTGATGAATTCCATAATTTTTCATATTTTCTATTACAAATATGACACGATCCTAGTCATTTTTAACAAATTAACTAAAGTAGTTCCTTTCATAACCAATTAAAAAATAATGTTTCCACATAAAGGCATTGGTATTTTTAAATGGTGTACTTGCTATCATATTTTAATATAGGTATAAATTATTTACATTAAGGTTTTAAACAACCTTAACTTTATGATTTAGTTATAAATGTAACTTTAGTTTAGAATACCATATTGAAATAGATGGTCAAAATAAAATGAAATAATAGGTTATTAAGGGTATGTTATGTATGTATAGCATAGGCAAACCAAAAAATGGTATATATCATTCTTCCATCAAGATGGCTCCTTTTGAGGCATTGTATAGCCAAAGATATAGGACTCCTTTGGGCTTGGAAAGATCTAAAAATTCAGTTGTGATAAGTGTTATCATCCCACCAAGTTGTGGATGAAAAATTATTTTCCACATGCAATCCCATTAACATACCCACCTACTCAATCACAACTTTTCTCTAGTGGCTATTCAACTCTACTCTGCAACTTCCCACTCTAGCTATTTTTTGAATTTTTGGTCCCAAATTTGATTAGAGTGTTTCATGGGATGGTCAGGAGGGGGGCCTAATAAGGCTCCCCATTCTAAAAATGTTGTCCTCTTGTCTAGCGTTGTGCTTGTGATGGCAATGGCTAGCCTTACTATTCCCCGTATGATGTCCCCACATCGTACTTTTTTCCTTTCCTTTGAGGAAAAGACTGAAGGTTTTTTTGGGAAGTCTCCCATTTCTCCAACTTTTGGGCTTGACTCTTTCTTCTCTATGGAAGAACCAATTTCCTACGTGGATAAACTAGAGGGTTCTGACTCGCCACCTTTGGGTAAAAGAGTATTGGAATCTACTTCCTACTCTGTGACTGATTGGGAAGTAGATGTCCCTGAAGGTTTGATGTTGAAGGCGATGGACAATCTCAAAATAGCGTTGGTTGGTAAGTTTATGGCTTATAGGCCAAATATTGAATTGGTTCATCAATGGGTTGCTTCCACTTGGAATATTAAGGGTGGTGTTACCATAAATGTGATGCCAAGAGGTATTTTCCTTTTCTCCTTTGTGGTTTATGAGGATATGTTGAAGGTCTTAACTAGAGGTCCTTGGGCATTTGATTATGGGCTTAAGAACTTTCTCTCCCTTTGTAAATGGAAATCGGGTTTTGACCCCTCAGCTAACTTGGGTGCCTCGGCTCCAACTTGGGTCCAGCTTCTTCTACTACCTTTGCAGTTCTAGGAGATGGGTATTTTGAAAGGAATACCCAATTCCTTTGGTAGTCTATTGACTATTGATAAGATAACTCAGGAGAGATCTAGACTGGTTTATGCCTATATGTGTTAATGTGGCTATGAATTCGGTCTTACCTTCTTCTATCCTCCTCAAATCAAAATTTGGTAACTGGACCCAACCTTTGGAATATGAAAATGCCTATCTCTTCTACCAATTGTGCAAGAAATTTGGTCACCTCATTGACTCTTGTGGGAATAAATCTGTTGAGGGTACCTCTGTAAAGGAGAAAAATCCTATGGAATAAATATATACTAATGAACTCGCTTCAATTGATCAAACTTTTGTAACTCCTACGGCCCCTGTTGTTTTTGTCCCCCTTCAGATGGAAAACCCGATCCCGGGTAGGGAGGCAGTTCTGATTGACCCTCTAGTTGTCTCTAATGTCTCGAGTAGTCTAAACCTTAAGGTTTTTGCCCCTATTTCTAGTGTGCCAACCCTTGCCTTTCTGAATATGGTGATGTCAGATAGTGGGTAAGAAGTGAATATTGGGAAAGAACCAAAGGAGGTTCTCCCTTCGGAGCGTAATTTTCAGGAGCTCTGAGATGCAAATAAGGAGAGTTTGTACACTCTAAATCCAACTTGTCATTGGAGGAATTTCAATTATTATCCCATAAGGAGGCAAGAAATTTGAATGACTCTCTAGCTTTGTTGGGTTTTCCCCATCAGCCAAGTGATAAAGAGGATGAGAATGATTGGTCTCAAGCACCAATTAAATCTAAAAATAAAAAGAAGTTGGATGTTGGGGGGGAAATAAGGTGGGAAGACCTTCCCAAAAGGAGTCCAGAATTAAAGACACCATAAGGGATGTGGATGCTGGAAAACAAAGAACCTTGAATTTGATCATTGGGTTGTAGTCCAAAAAGAAGTAGCTTTAGCTATTTCTCGGGGGGTTGGGTGGTGTTGTACCTTTTTTTTCAACATGAAGTACCTATCCTAGAATATTAGGGGCCTTAATAGCCTCTATAAACATTTTTTAGTTAAAACTAGTATGCTTGACAATAAAGTGGATGTTCTCCTCCTCAAAGAAACTAAGATGAAGAGACTTTTGAAAAGGTTATTGTGAGCATCTGGCCTGGTGCAAATTTTTTTGTGAGTGAGGTTGAAAGGGATTCTGGAGGTATAGCTAATCTTTGGAATCCTTCTAAATTAAAAGGAACTTTGTGCTTGGCTAGTAGGAATGATTTGATGGTATCCTTGGAAGATTTGGTTTCCCAGGAGAAATAGAATCCTATAAATATCTATGCTCCTAACTTGAGTAGAGACAAATTACTACTATGATGTTGTTACTAATAGAAAAGATGATCATTGGATGATAAGAGGGGCTTTCAATTCTCCTCTCCTTCCTTTTGAAAAGTCAAGGGGGTTGGATGACTATTCAAATATCATGATGGAGCTAGCTAAATTCCTAAACTATGTTAGTCTTATTGATGTCCCTCTCCAAGGCTCTAAGTTCACTTGGTCCAATGGAAGGAGTGGAAACCATTGGATCCAAGTCAATCTTGATAGGTTTTTTATCTTTCTTAATTGGAATATCTCCCAATTCCTCTCTCTTTCTTCTCTCCCAAGGTCCAGCTTTGATCATAATTCTTTGTTGCTTAAATGTAATGTGGATCAAAATAAGGAACCTTTCTCATTCAGATTTGAAATAATGTGGAGCCTTCACCCGGACTTTGTTGCTCTTGTTAAATGTTTGTGTGAGGAACCAACAAATGGTACCCCAATGTATTGCATGATGGAAAATCTTAGTAGAATCAAGCAAAGAGTGAAAGGGTGGAATAAGGTGTCCTTTGGTAATATATTGAGATAAATAATACCTTAGGAAATAGCTTAAAGGAAGTTTAGGATATAATGGAGGCAGGTCGGGTGAATGATGAGATATGTGCTAAGAAAAGAGACCTCATATCCCAATGGTTTAAGATAAACAAAAAGGAGGAAATCTTTTAGAAACAAAAGTCTCGTGTGTAATGGCTAACCGAAGGGGACAAGAATACTAAATTTTTTCATCAATCTACCCTGAAACACAGAAGAAAAAATAGGATCAGATCACTTGTGAAAGAGGATGGATCCACGGTCTTCACTAAAAAATAAATTGCAAGGGAAACTATAAACTTCTCCTCTCACCATATAGCCCGGGGCAATGTAAACCAAGCACATGATGACTTTCTCTAGGTGATCCCTAAAGTTATTTCTACTCTTGATTTAAAAAATATGACTAACGTTGTTTCTATGGAAGAAGTTAAAAAGGTTGTTTTCTCCTTTGGGGCCTTTAAAGCCCCTGGCTCAGATGGATTTCCACTTGCCTTTTTCCAAACCTACTGATATATTTTCAAAAATGACCTTTTTAATGTTTGCTATAGATTTCTTTAGGTCAGGAAGGTTTCTTAACCAAATGAATTCCACCTTTATAGCCCTTATTCCTAAAAATATTGATGCCTCTTCAATGAAGGATTATAGACCTATCAGCCTATGCAATACGGTTTATAAAATCTTCTCTAAAACTATGGTGTTAAGGCTTAAACCTGTGCTCAGTAAAATGATTGCCCCAAACCAAAAAGGGTTTGTTCAGGGAAGAAATATCCTTGATGCTTCCATTTCCACCCATGAAATTATCCACTCAATGGAACATTCCAAAAACCCCGGGATGGCCTTCAAAATAGATATAGCCAAGGCCTGGGATAGATTTTCCTGACCGTTTCTCTTTGTTGTTCTAAGGAAGTTTGGGATAGAGGGAAGATTCCTTAAGATGATCTCTACTTGTGTTACTTCCCCATGTGCTATGTGCTGGTTAATGGTGTTCCCCAAGGTTTTTTCTCTCGTGGTCGTGGTCTCAGATAAGGCGATCCCCTATCATCCTATCTATTCATTATTATTGATGAGGGCCTTGGAAGGAATATTCAAAAACTTGTGGATTCTAAAGCTCTCAAAGGTGTTAAAGTTTCCTCGTCTCTTTCGCCTAACTCCCATCAATTTTTTTTTGATGATACTCTCATGTTTGGGGAAGCCTCGGTGGGGGAAGTGGGGCTTTGGAAACAGGTTATGAATGATTATGTTATTGTTTATGGCCAGTTTATCAACTATGAAAAAAGAAATATATACTTCTTTAATACTGACAAACAAATCAAGAACAAAGTTGTTAAAATATTGGGTTGTAAGGAAGTTTCCTTACCTAATGCGTATCTTGGGTTACCTTTGATTTCTAAGAAGTTGGAAAACAAATACTGGAATTAGTTGATTAAGAGAGTCCAAAACAAGTTGGTTTGATGGAAGGGGAAGCTTCTTAGCTTGGTTGGGAAGATTCGACTGTTGAAAGCCTCCATATAGAATATTCCTATATACTTCTTACCTCTCTTCAAAATTTCAACCTTTATAGCAGAGAAGATAGAACAGATTCAGAGAAGATTCTTGTGGTCCAAGATTGATGAAAAAAATAGACTGTCTTTGTTCAATTGGGAAAAAGTGTGTACTCCTAAAAGGGTGGGTGGCTTGGGTATAAGGCGAATATCATTGCTAGAACAATCCCTAATTGCTAAAATTGGGTGGAGTCTCAAAGCTCTAAAGACTGGGTGAAGATTTTCCAAGCTAAGTACTTGAATAATAGGAACCTTGGCTTTTTTCTCTCCATGTTTGACCTACCTATTGGTTCATCTTTATGAAATCACCTTGTAAAAATAAAAAATGTGTTGAAACTGGGGGCAAGAAAGAGAATTGGGAATGGAAAAAATACTGGCTTTTGGAAGGACTCATGGATTGAGACCTCCACCTTGTCTTCATCTCAGGATTTGAATCCTCTCAAACAAAGCTTAACCCGAATTTGTGGCAAAAAGGTCTTAGACTATGTAAATTGGGAGATGGAAGAGCCTATCTAGAAGGAGCTCAAAATACTATTAAGGAGGGAGAACCGAAGAGGTTGGAGATAGATCAATTGGGATTCATCACTTCTAAGGCTGCAAAATCTAATCGGGGAAGCTAAGTAGTTTGATAGAGAAAGGGAAGATGAATGGCTTTAGAAGGGTAGCTCTTTAGGCTGTTTCTTGGTTAAAAAGGCATATGAGGAGTCGGTTAAGAATTTGGGTGACATTAGAGATCATATTTGGGATAAGGTGTGGTTAAAGAGCTTGGTTCCTAAAATTAATTGTTTCTGGTGGGTTGTTGCTCATGGAAAAAATCCTACAATTGACAACTTGGTGAGAAGGGGTTTCTAATTGGTTAATAGATGATCCCTATGTAAGCAGGAAGAGGAGTCATTAATGCACATATTCTTTCATTGCAAATTCTCTAGAGAAGTGTGGGCCTTCTTCTTCTTCTTCTTGTCCACTAACTGGGTGTTTCCTCAATCTATGAAGTTATTTATAGAAAGTTGGTCTACTTGTCCTTTCTCCCATAATGTCATTGTTGACCTCTAGAACCAAGTCCCCCCTTTGTTACCTGGGGATTATGGAATGAAAGGAATAACAGGATATTTAGGGAAGTGGAGAGAAGCAGCAGGGAGGTTAGCATGGCTATAAAAACATAGATAAAGGAAAATATGGAGGCCGACAGATACAATTTCTCCAACTCTTGACCAAACTACAAAGAGATGAGGATAAAGTGGAATTGGGGCTTAAGGAAGGATGTTTATAACCTCAATTGGACTAAGATGCTAACAAGAATGGCTACTATGTGGATACCTCCTCATAGATATTGGATAAAGTGTAACTTTGATGGGTGCTCTAAAGGCAACCTAGGAATAGCAGGAGCAGGGGGCTTGCTTAGCAACCACAAAGGAGAATGCATAGTGATCTTCGACGTTAACTTGGGTGTTTCTTCAAATAAAAAAGCTATGACAATGGCTAATTTAGGGGGCTTCATGAACCTTAAGGAGTATGGATTTTAAAATGTTATTATGGAAGTGGATTCTAAGCTTATTGTGGATATCTTGAATGGGGTGGCTACTCCACCATGGGAGCTAAAAAATACAATTGACAAGTGTCTGACCCTAAAGAGTTATTTCACTAACTGTGGGGTGCAACATGTCTATAGAGAAGGCAACAAATTTGTTGACTGTGTAGCTAATGAGGCACTAAGGTGTGTGGGGTGGACCCGTTGGATAAATAATAACATGCCAAAGTCTTTAAGAGATATAATATTAAATGAAAAGTTTGAAAATGATTACAATTTGCAAAGATGAAGTTTTGAAGCTACGCAGAAAGCATGGGAGATATGAAGTACTTAAAGGCTCACAGATTAATGATGTTATTGAGGGTACGGTGTTGTAAACTTATTTTGGAGGTAAAATTAATAATTTTTTCCTTTTTGAGGCGATTAAGGATCACATGGAGATTTTTAAGTTGCAAAGGGTTGTCAATTCGAATCATGTTGATAAGCCTAATTTCAGCATTCTTTATATTTGTAAAGATTTGAAAAGAATGGAATAAATTGAGTTGTATATTAATTACAATAAAAATGATGAGATTGTGGTACCAAGAATTATGTCGTTGGCATCCCCTAAAAGAAACTTCTCGATATCTTATTTTTTATGGGCTTGTAGTGCCACTTTGAGTAAGAGTGTTTTCTGCAACAAGGGTAGAGAGCCAAAGAAGGGGGTGGTTATGAGGAAGAGATCGAAGAAGCCTAAGAATTTATAGTGTTAAAATGGGTGGACCAAAGAAGCGCACTAAGCCTCCTAATTGCCAAGCTCTGAAGCAAAAGACTTATGGAGGCTTTTCGAAAATGCAAGCATAGTTTAATTTTTTGAATCTCTGAAGGGTTACAATAAGAACTTAACAACCAAGTTCACCAATTCATGGAGGAAAATAAGTGTTTCCATTGAGGTGGTTAAGTTTGAGGTTACAACGAGGTTCATTGCAGAGGTTATTGGTTTACAAAATCAAGGACTTAAAGTGGCTAAGAAGAGTGGGGTTGACTATCAGAAGTTCGTGGATAAGTTTATGCATGATGGGGAGAGCCTTAAACATTTTCAAAATGGGCATGCTAAGTTAGAACTTTTACCTCCCTATGCTCTAGTTATTCTTTTTGTCATGAGGTATTTTACTTTAGAAGGCAAATATATGTCGATCCATGCATATCATTTCCCTTTGCTCAATCACATTAGGCATGGAGAGAGAATCAATTTACCCTTCTACCTATTGTCGTCTCTACAATTGAATATAGAGAAGGGTGCTAGTCCTCCTTTGCACCAAGGTTTGATGTTAACCCTATATAAGCATGCTCCAATGCTTAATCCCCATGGTAACCCTCTACAAGCAATAAATGATAATCCCAATCGCTTTGATGGCGATAATGAGGAACCACCTGTCGGTGAAATTCTTGTTGAGGCTCCTATTCCTTGCCTGCCTCCCATAATTGCTACTAGGAGGGTGCAAATTCCTGAAAAGAGCCCTTCCCCTGCTACCAATGTCTTAAATCCCTCAACCCTTGTGACTCATAAATTTGTTGGTAAAACCATTTTTGAAAGTAAGCTCCTGAAGGCTACCTCGGAGAAGAGAAAGCACTCTCCTCTTCCCGTGGAATTTCCCAAGGCGAAGAAATTTAAAAGAGATATCAATCCTAGTTATGTCATAACTATCAGTGAGGAAGGTGTGCAAAATGAGGATTCAAAGAGGACACGCATGGGTAAGGTAGTGGAGGAAGTGGTGGTAGAAGGTTGGCCTGCTTGGATAAATTTTCTTCTAAGGACAAGAAAGGTAAACAAAAAATGACTTTTTGTGAAGAGGAAGACCTGGGAATTAAGGATTTTGAAGCTCGGGAGGAAGAAGATTCTGAAGATATGGGTTTTGAGGAATCTACATATGATATAGGGGAAGAGGGGTCGGATGAAGATAAGGAAGAGGATGAGGAGGAGAAAACTAAGATAGATGAGGATCAATAGAATGGTAATATAATGGTTCAAGATGCAAGGAATGTGGTTAATGAGACTAATATGGAGGACTCTAGCATTGATTTTATGAAAAGTAGACTAACCTTTTTGCAAGTTTAGGTGGACGATATGGAGAAATCCTTAGTTACAATAATGAAGGTAGCTAATAGGGTGATGCAGAGGGTGATGTTGGGCATTGTTTCAGGACAAACTAAAATTTCTAGGAAGTTGAAAAAATAGGGGAAGCTTGATGCATTAAAGATGTTGGACGAATCTTAGGGACCTAACTAGAGGGAATACGTCTCCCTCATTCGAGAATATGGGGACCTGCTGAAAAAATCCAAGTAATGGCTTCCTATTGTTGTTTGAATGGTTGCTATCCTATTTTTGTATTTTTGCTTTAATATCTTAGACTACTCTTTTATAATAACCTTGTTATGGTTTAGGACTATCTCGTATACTATTGACTTGATCAATGGGTTGTGTAGTTTTAAGTATTCTAGCAGAAACTTCTTATTTTTTTATTAATATTGGCTGGTCTATGGTTATGCTATTGAAAGATGGCATGCATGCCACATTAGTTGTTATTTCTTGTTGTTGGTTGGTGGTGTTGTTTCCCACCTTGTTTGGTTTCATTCTATCTTTTGGTTGTTACCATGGGATTAGGGCCCTTTCCCTTCTTATCTAATAAAAAACATACCCACCTTCACACATCCAAATTATTTGGCCCAATAAATTGAATACTTGCAACAACAAATCTCAAACATCCAAACAGGATCAACAAAGATAATTTATAGATTATAGAGGATGTATGTCCTTATCCATTCAACAAAATAATAGCAATTCCATCATTCCCTCATATTTTTGAAATGCAAAAATTCAAAAAATACAAGGTAAGGGGAGATCCTTGAGAATGTGATAGAGAAATCTATATAGCCTTCTTAGAGGTGGCTTACAATAATACTTATCTTATGCACCTCTTCCTATGGAGCTTAGTAGGACAATCCATGGAATGGATTTCTCATCTCCAACATGGCATTAGAACCTTTCAAGAACTCATAAAGAGAATCATTTCAAATTTCTTGTATAACATTGAACACAAAATTTCCATAATAGACCTATGTAAAACCAAACAAAGTAATCGGGAAACCTTCACCTCCTTCCTAAAGCTATGAAGGAACTTAGCCAATAAATTTCCATGTCATGTATCAAAAAAAAATTGTCCAAATGTTTATATAAGTTGAATTCAAAGATAGGATTCCACTTGTAGGTTCAATGTTCTAACAGTTTTTATGAAATCATAGAGAAATGACTTACCATCAAGAAAGCACTTATAGCTAAAGAACTTATAAATATATATAAATATAACGCAAGTTCATCCAATGAAAAATCTCATTTTTGGTCCAAAAATAAAAATATAGTCAATGATGGTGTAGTTGATGCCAAAATGGCCCAAAATTCTCAACCCATATTAAGTTTACAAGAACCGCCTAATGCTCAAACATCGATAACAATTCCAACAAATTTAAAGAGGGGTCTTCCTCGACAAAATAATACCACATGATGGAAATATATTCCTTTGTGAGAGCCTATTGAGTCAGTGCTTCAAAATTTTGTTCAATCAAACTTAATAACACTCATGGAAATCAAACTATGTGAACCTCAAATCAAACCCACGTGGTGGAAAGACAAATTTATGTGAGTATAATAGAGTAAAAGGGCATACAACTCTGAACTATTTCAAACTAAAAAATCTCATTCAATACCTCATTATTAAGGGAGAAATTGTTATTGAAAATCAGTCAAACACACCAATTAATGATCATGTTTTTTTCAAGGATCTACTATATAACCATGGTAAAAAAAATGCCTCTAATCGAGGGAATACCTAAAAAATTACAATGATTATAATGTTGTCAATTATGAGTATACAATAAATTAAACTAAATTCAAGAAAATGACAATCAAGTGTCCATAATCACCATAAAGAATAAAAATATTAAGTGTGGTGTCACAACCTATAGAAGTAAAGTCGCCCTTCAAGGGGCTACATCCAAATACCAACCTACAACATAGTATAATCTATTAGATCATTGGGTAAAACACCTACACAAATATTTATCTTAGAGCTCTTGTGTATGATGAGAAATAATCAGGTTCAATATTGATTGTTGGAAGATTCAATCTCTATCCAAATATGACTTCAATGGATGAGATACAAAGTCTTGGACTACAACAATATGAAAATTTGAAACTTATATGCAATTCTGAAAATTAAGTTTCCTTAATATGGAAATACCATGATTAGATCCATCTTCTTTACGATGTCAAAATAAACCAACATAACATGATTATAAACACTGTCTTATGTGAACCTATAAAAAAAAATATTAATAATAACATCACAAAAAGATAGCAGCAATGAGGCACAAATCAACAACACAAGATCATTACATAACACAAGATTTATGTGGAGAAACCCTTGCAGGTAAAAACTCCACCAAGAAGAGAGGTCAAGTATGTATTATCATCAAATAAATGAGAGACAATACAACCCCTTCCATTCTACTCTTTTCATCCACCATGGCAGCACCTATGTACCTATGAACAACCCCCTTATGCTTTAACTTGTCCTTGGTCTTGCATAGTAACACTACATTCAACTGTTGCTCCCAATTTCTACATCTAAGAGGCTGATTTTATAGAATTGTAAAGGAATATAATGCACCAAACATGGTGCCCAAAGATGACCCTTCATTCTAAACATCCCTAACCTTTGGAATACCTCCTCGGAATGTGAAAGGACAGAGGTTTTGGCTCCAATACTTTCCCTCCAACTTGGGTGCCCAAACATGATAGATAAACATTACATTAAATGCAATAAATGATGGGAAACCAAGTGACACTTGTTTCCTCTTTCCAAGCACCCACTTGGAGAATCCCAATAGTCACTCATTTATCATTTCCTTTATCTTTTATTATCCCTTTCTAGGATTTTGCATGTGAGAAAAATAATATTAAATATTTATGTCCACAACTCACCTTTACCACTGCTAGTGGACTCATCACCCCTTATGAATATATTACAAATAATGGTGATAATAATATTAAAAAATATTTTCCCAACAAACTCTAAGTGCCTAGAGACACTTTCCAAGGATGTTGGAACCATGACATATGGAATAGGATTTACAAGGTGGATGGCACCTTAATCCTAACATTCTCCCACTTGACATCAACATTGTAAATACACTCATAGGAATCACAAACAAGGGAAAAACATCCCTTATCCAAACATATACCATATAAATCTTCACCATGATCTCATGCTCCAACAATATACCTACAAAAGCAACCATGATAACCATCATCAAGCAAGAAACTACTTCACATCCTCCAACATTCCACCTATGGAAGAAAAAGGAACATGTTAAGGTGAAACATATCAATTGTCATTGAAACTTGCACCAATATTTACATGAACAAAAGCATCAAATTCAAATGATAACAAAGGCTTTGAGTAGTTGCCTTACTCATACCACCTCGAATAGCAACCACAACAAATTGAAAATCATCTAAGCTAACGATACCTCAAATTAGGGTATACCAAATATAGATAGAACTTAATGCCATCAATATGCCAACCCAAAATCTGAAATCAAGTCTTTGTATATCCAACCTCCTATATCAATGTAACATACCAATGTACAAATGACCACAGACAAGGCCAGCTAACAAGGTATGCATAAACACTAAAACAATCTTGTGGATATAGATAATTCACATCTGAGTTATCCCACTACAAGAAATTGGGTAGCTAATTCACAACTTGTATAACTCGTATATCCAAATCCAACAAAATATACAAAATCATCATCACATCAGTAATCAAAAAACCAAGATATCAAAGAGGATAGCCAGACATATATCCAGAAACTTCGATTGCATGAGTAATGTCAAATCTGAAAATAGATCAAGGCATATCAATTCTACCTATAGTACTTCACATAGAGGATGTAGCTAACTCCTCTATTATATAGTGTGAAGGAAAAATACAATGATATGCAAATATTACAAGAAATTATGTTGCAATACCTCTCTCACCATTAGTCTCCATAGCTCTCTCAATTTCTTCACACTCAACCATATGAAACCAAACATATAGGAAGAATACCATGACCAAAGAGAGGACCTTCAAATCAAACCATATCCTTGTTCCACACTAACATGTAATAAGATGTGTAAAGTAAGATCTCCTTCACCATTCCCAAACTAAAAGGAAATTAACATCTAACATTCAAATCAAATGAAAACATAACAGTAATAGATATAAACCTCTAAAAATGAAGGTAGATCATTCCCACAACAAAGGGAATATGCCCAAAGCCACAAACCATTTCCTATACCTCTCAAAATAAGTCCTCATAACTAGATCCATAGCTCAAGACCAAAATAATTGATGAGTGTAGAATATTCCACTATTTTTACCTTATAATTTCCTTTTTATCTGTGTCCCTGTCCATATTCTTCTCGCCATTTGCTGAAGGAACCTTAATATTTAATAAAATAAGGAAAAGAAATTGGGATTAATGAATTATTTAAAATCATGATAAATCTGATTGTTTTGTTTCCAAATGGTAGGAGATAGTTCAAAAGGGAATTGAAAGATGTTACAAACATGAGGACCTCAAGACATCGGTGGAGCGAAATTAGCAAGACTTTGTTAAGATCGATTATTTTTTATTAGGTTGTTTTGATTTAGCATTAAAAGTGGCATGCGACCTTTTATCATTTTAAACTCTTGTTTGTGAGTGGTCGATAGGCCAAACGAACAAACAAACTTATTTTTTGTTGATAGCATGATCGATCTATATATATGTGTGTATGATGAAAATTGATATAGATATACATAATTGAAATTAGACTTTGGTGATTAAAAATCTGCGTTTATTCTGATTCTGCAATTCAAATGAATGATAACTAGCATGGAGTAGTTTCATGTCTGTGAGTTTCATCATTCAATAACTGGTGAAGGCAGGGCCCACTTCCTCGATTGTTGTTGATCTTTATATTGGATTTGTGTGTTTGGTAATGTATGTTATGATTTTATAGCTATTTAATTAGTTTCATTTTTTGTATTATTTATCTGATTCTCATCTATGTAATCCATCTCTGCAAACGTGTTAATCTATATCGATACATTTAAATACTTTTTGGTATAATCTTTATTGATTTATTTAATATATGTCGGTGTGTATATTTCATCAGTTATTTGTTACCAGTATTAAGAACAGTTAAATGTTGATTGACAGAGTTATAAAGAGCTAAGAAGTGGAATAATCAATTGATCTATTTTACATTTAATAACTTTGATTATGTTCATATTATGCCAAGATAGATTTTCATTCTGCTATATAGATTTTTAGTCTTGTTCTGTCGTGTGCCAGTAATTTGTTTTTGTTGCAGAACCATTTCTTCATGGGTTCTTGTCACATCTGTGATAGGAAGTCTGCCAATCAGAATTCTATTCCAATACAGATTACATTAGTTTGCATCCATCAAACCTTGGTTTATTAACTCCATCTCTTCAACATATTGCCACAACATCGTTCAAAATCCTACGTTCCCGGATTGACACTTTAGGATGAACTGAGGAAGCCATTTCCAAAAGATTAAATCAAACCCATTTTAAAAGTAAATTAAGACCACAATTTAATGCAATCATTTTGGCATTGTTGTCGGGGAATGATGTTAAAGACCTGCATTTCCAGTAAACTAAGTTAGGAACATTACGCTAAGGAGAAATTCCACACAATAGTTGACTTTGTTTGGGAAATTACCCCTAGTTTTCTTTGTCATAGGTCATTTAGGTGCATGAATCGTAATAGGGATAGTAGAGGAAGATTCATTAGAAAATAAAAGGGAAGTAGTTCACTACCCGAAAAACCCAAAAGTAATTCAACACCATCCATTAAGAATCCGCAACCTGAGGAATTGCAAGATAAGTCAAAATCACCCATTGAGGGAAGTAGCTCAACTTAAGAGGAATTGAAAACTAAATTTCCTTCATTAGAATTACTTGAACCTGATCTTGAGAAGTGTGCTATTGGGACCACTATTGTCTAGACACCCGCAAATACCCAACCAAGCTCTTCCGATATATTACACAAAAAGATTGAAAAATATTTCCAACAATCTTACGAGGATAAAGCTGGTCCATTCCCTAAAGAAACCCACAAGCCATTTGAAACTTATTTTACTCCTTGGGCACTAGACGTCATGGATCCCAACAATAATAATGACAACAACAACAACAATAACAACAACCATAATAGGGCATTGGCCAAGAATAATCCGGTTACTTTTGAGTTTCCAATCACACATCCAGAACGAGATGCTCCCATGAAGAACATTCCTCATTCTGCTTTGCCCATTTTTCATGGTCTTTCAATAGAGGATCCTAACATGTTTTTGTTTGAATTTGATGTGTTGTGTCACAGTTATGACTACCAAAATGATGCACATAAATTCAAACTGTTTCTAGCTACATTAAAAGATGTCGCTCTACGATGGTTTATGAACCTTCAGAACATCAGAACGTGGGAAGTCATGAAGGAGCTATTCCTGAGCAAGTACCAAGAATATTGAAAAACAAAGGAGGTTTGGGATGAGATTTTCCACATGACTCAAAAAGAAGACGAGTCCGTAGAGGACTACCTTGAACGCTTTATGTTTAGTCTTCAATGATCTCGCCAGGAGGGACTAAATGATGATACTATTAAAATGTTATTTCTTAGAGGGATAAGAGATGATGTTATGGATGCATTAAATTTAATAGGAAAAGGGAATATCTCCAAAATGGAATTTGATGATATATGTGATATTTACAAGAACTATTCAAGGTCTCAACGTTCGAGAAGGATTTTTCCAAGTAAGCCTTATACTGCAAGCAATACGATAGGTATCACAAAAAGGGAAATAGGAAATTTACTTGAGGATCTTAAAACAAATTTGTTGAATCATATGGGGAAACAGATAGAAACTCTTTACACTCATAGGAAGCAAGAGGAAGTTGAGAAGGCCTTAGCCGTGTTTTGTCCAATGTGTTGCAAGAGACATGGTAGTGAAGATTGCCCATACAATAGGACAAACATCTCGTCCTTAGAAGAAGTTAGTAGGAACTCCACTCTGAAACCTCTTCCTATAGGTATGCCCGAAATGGAATATCCTAAGGAACCTATCTATTACATGTCCCCTAGGCAACATTTTCAACCTAGAGTAATGCACCCTAGCATAATGAATGACTATCTTGCTCCAAGACCCAGCCAACCCAATTCATATCAACCAGGATGGTATAGGGGTTGGAAACAACCCCCATACCCTCAATGGATGCCACAATATCAATATACTTCACAGCCGGGGCAATAGGCATGGAGGCCACAACCGCCACAATTGTCACCATACCAACAACAACCATTTCCATCTCAATCACAATTTCCACCTCCTCCTATGATCAACCCATACCAACAGTCACAACAGCTTCTTTTGGCTTTGCCATCATTGATCACTCAACTTGTTAATCCAACAAACCATCCACCATAGCTACCAAGACCCACATCAATGCCAGCCCAGCCAAACCCCAACCCTAATAATAAGGCAACCCAACTAGTGTATAATAATGAGGCAACAAGATACTCCACCTATCCCATAAACACATTAGAAATAGATGGAGTTCAAATGAGGTCAAGGAAGGATCTTCAAGGGCCCACCATTACGGAAATCAACGAGGAGTCGAAAATAGAGCCAATCAAGGAACCTCCCTTTCCCAAATGATTTCAACTTGAACCAATACAAAGGGAGGATACTCAATCTGAGTTTGATTTTGTTAATAAGTTGCACAATGTTAACATTAAGATTCCTTTATTGCAAGCCATCAAGGAAATTCATGTCTATACAAAAATAATTTGTGATCTCTGTACCCAGAAGCAGAAAAAGAAGCAAGACCCAAAAACTTTCCAAGTCATCGGACAATTTGTAGATCTTATGCTTGGAAATATAACCATTCCAAAGTACTTTGATCCAGGAAGTTCAGTCATTAAGGTAATTATTGGTAAAGTAAGTATTCCTAACACCCTTGTGGATTTGGGTGTTGCAATTAATGTAATGACAAATGAAACAAAGGAAAGATTTTCATTAGAAGGACTGAGGCCTACTCCCACAGTTCTTCAAATGGCAGATAGATCTTTGGTTAATCCTGAAGATGTGATTGAATATGTAATTATTTCTATTGATTTGTGGGAATACCCAACTGACTTTGTGATTTTGCAGCCAAAACTTAAATTGGGGGGATACCCCCTGATTTTGGGATGACCTTGGTTAGCAGCTGTAAATGCATTTATCAATTGCTGATTAGGAAACATGGTCATTTCTAATTGCAAGCACAAGAAACAACTGACTCTATACCTGCCAGCACAACCTTTATTGGAAACAGAGGACCCATTTTGGATTGATAGTGACTTAGATGAGTCATTTCCAATTCTAACAATTGATAAAGCCTTAGATATGGAGGAACTTACTGAGGATAATTTTCTTGTTAATTTCCTTCAAAACAAGTATACGTTTAATGAAATTTTTGAAAGAATGATCCTCCATTCAGGTATAAATACTCAATGTCCTTTTGGTAATTTTTCATTGGTGGGTAGTTCACGTTTTGTTCAGCACTTTATCACATTGCATCATTTGTTGCCCCATAATTTCTTGTATGGTTCATTTTTATCTTCTGCCAATTCGAGTGATAGGCCATCCATTTCGCAAGCTTTAGCCAATAACTTACCTACACAATCTGAAGCTATGGAAATTTTGCCTAATCATACACTCAACATTAATCCACAGTTAACCCCTAAACAAATCCAAGACCTTATCACCATGCTTAGAACAAATAAAGATGCATTCACCTGGGAATACCAAGATATGTGTGGCATTTATCTTGATACCTACACCCACCATATCTACATTGAAGAAGGTATTTGTCCAGTTAGGCAACCACAACATCGGCTCAACCCTGCCTTGCGTGAAATAGTTAAGGAGTTACAAAAACTATTAAATGTTGGGCTTATATATCCTATTTCAGATAGTCAGTGGGTTTCTCCTTTAGTTGTAGTTCCTAAGAAAAATGGTAAATGGAGAATTTGTGTCAATTATAGAGCATTAAATAAATCTACTAAGAAAGATCATTTTCCATTACCATTTATTGATCAAGTATTGGACACTTTTGTAGGTAAGAAGTTCTTCTCTTTTCTGGATGGATTCAATGGTTACAATCAGATTCGCATAGCAACAGAAGATCAACACAAGACCACTTTAACTTGTCCTTGGGGGACCTTTTCCTATAGAGTCTTGCCATTTGGTTTATGTAATGCCCTTGCTACTTTTCAACAGGTAGTTTTGAGCATTTTTGTGGATCTTGTCAATGACTATGTTGAAGTGTATATGGACGATTCTACTGTTCATGGTGATACTTATGAAGAGGCCAAAACAAATTTAGAAAAAGTACTTAGGTGTTGTATAGATACCAACTTGTCACTGAGTCATGAAAAATGTCATATACTTATGACTGAAGGGATTGTGCTTGGCCATTACATCTCCTCTAAAGGTATACAAGTGGATCCTAAAAAGATCCAAATTATCCAAGACTTTCCCACACCTTCTAGCCAAAAAGATATTCGTAGTTTTCTTGGTCATGCAAGGTATTACCGGAGATTTATCCAAAATTTTAGTAAGATTGATTCTCCTTTGTTTGCTTTGCTAGCCAAAGATGTTGCTTTCTCTTGGACACTTGAGTGTCAAGAATCCTTTGAGGCCATCAAGACAAAACTTGTAACCACAACAGTCCTTCGAGGTCCAAATTGGGAACTACCATTTCATATTCATACAGATGCCTCAGATTGTTCGATGGGAGTTGAACTCGGACAAAAAGAGGATAATATCTTTTACTCCATTTACTACATCAACAACAATTTGACAAGGGCTGAGGTAAATTACATGGTAATTGAAAAATAATTTTTAGTTGTTGTATATGCAATCAATAAATTTTGACATTATATTACTAGTTATAAAGTGTTTGTCCACACAGATCATTCGACAATTCGGTTTTTAATGAATAAACCTATGGTAACCGGTAGAGTTATTAGGTGGTTGCTTTTACTCCAGGAATTTGATATAACTATACTTGATAAGCCTAGTCAAGAAAATGTGGTTGCAAACTTTTTTTCCAGATTACAACACCCAGACAATGAACCCACTCCAGTCAATGATGCATTTCCAGATGAGCACCTCTTTTCCATATCAACAAAGAGCCCATGATTCGCTGATATTGCAAACTATCTAATCACATGCAAGTTCCCACCACATTTCTCTTTGAGGGAACGACGGAAGCTAGTTGGAATCAGTGGACAATATACATGGATCAATGGATTACCATTCTGCATTGGCATTGACAATATCATGCAGCATTGTGTACCTAAAGATGATGTCTTCAATATACTTCGTGCATGTCATACAAAACCATGTGGAGGACACTTTGTTGCTCAGAGGACTGCCCAAAATATTCTCACTGTAGGTTACTATTGGCCTACTATCCACAAGGATTGTAAATGCTATGTTCATCATTATGACAAGTGTCAGCGTATGGGTCGACCCACAGGATCAGATGAGATCCATTTACACCCGCAGCTATCCATAGAGCCATTTGAAAAGTTGGACCTTGATTTTGTTGGCCCAATCAACCCACCATCCAAAAACAAGGAGTATATACTTGTATGCATCGATTATGTAACCAAGTGGGTCGAAGTGGTCACTCTAAAGCATGCCAGAGATACAAAAGTGGTCAATTTCTTGTATTCTGAGGTTTTTACAAGGTTTGGTGTACCATGAGAGATAACCACAGATCAAGGACCACAATTCACATTTGAGCTTATTTCTATCTCGGTTCGTGAGTATGAAATTCGCCATCGCAAGTCTTCACCCTATCACCCTCAAGCCAATGGATAGGTAGAAGTCACCAATAGAGAGATAGCGAATATTCTTACTAAGACAACTACACTTCATAGGCGCAATTGGGCTACATGACTCCCTAAAGCTATGTGGGCCTATCGAACAACATGAAAGACCACTACTGGCCTGACCCCTTATGAACTTGTCTATGGTAAGAAGGTGGTCCTTCCCATTGAGTTTGAGGTAAAAACTCTTTGCACTGCACTATAATTGGGTATGAGTCTTTTTGATGCACATAAGACACACATTGATCAACTACATTCCTTAGATGAATTGCGCTAGGAATCACTCTTTCACTTCGAGGTTGTTTAGAAACAGTGTGCTCTATGGCATGACCATCACATCGAACAACGATCATTCCAACTTGGTGATTGGGCACTTTTATATGCCTCCCGCTTCCAAGACTTCAAAGGAAAGTTTCACACATGATGGTTAGGACCCTATGAGATCCAGATCGTATATGCCAATGGTGTTATTTGTCTCTGTATAGTGGACTCTGAACGAAGAACTCTCCTTATTAATGGTCACCACCTCAAACTATACAAAAAGCCCCTTTCCAAGGAAGCTTTCTTTTTAGTGGTGGCACAGGAACTTACTGTTGTTCCTTTTGGTCTCCTTTAGGATTGATCATTAATAATTATTAAAAAAAATAAAAATCAATAAAAGATTCAGCAATGAAAACCCTTTTTGGGCATTGTTGGTCAGTTAATGTTCGAAAATCGAGTTCCGAAAATCATTACACATTGAATAAACCTAGTGGTGAAAATTAATTTTTGGACGCCACTGGGCTGTGGTAGATTGAAGACCAGGCAACCGGCGGTCTATTTTCGTTGAAAAAATGATTGAAAAAATTATATATATATATATATTAAAAAAAAAACCTCTTGTCCTTTTTCTTGCTAGGATCTTTTCATTCATGTTTCTTCCACCCCCTCCCCTCACTTCATTCATTTTTCTTCCCCCCCCCCCTCCCCTCACTTCATTCATTTTTCTTCCACCCCCTCCCCTCACTTCATTCGTTTTTCTTCCGCCCCCTCCCCTTTCATATCATTTTTCCATTCCTCGCTGATTTTTCCATGCCCCCATTTTCGATTTCCCCTTTCTCGTTATCATGGTTGTTTGTGGCTTACAGCCAACAACCATTATTTGGCTGGCGATATCTTCTTGTCCTTTTTGGTGACAGGCACTATTGTCTATCTCTTTTGGCTCGCGTTCTTGTCTTTTCCTTTCCAGGGGCCGGTGTTCACTTTTTGAGGTTGGTTACCTATCTTCGTCGGTCTTAGAAAACTTCTTTCCACTTGATGGATCACTCGTTGGTCAATTCTCATTGGTCATCTCCCTACATCACGGATACTTTGCTTAGCTATCATGTTGTCTTCATCTTATTTTTCAGCCATTTGGATGCCTCCATCTTTTGTACTGCCACATCTCTTTTCATTATTGCCACCTAGTTGTCCCTTTCAAGCGATCTGCTCTCGGTGGCTGTCATCTGTGTTGTACGACCTCCTACTTATTACATCCACTTTATTTCCGGTCACATCTTTGCAGATCTCTGATCTCCAACATCATTTCAAGGCATGCGGCATACCTACTTCCTATTGGCACTCATCTCTCGCTCGTGGTAATTGGTAATTGATTTTTCTCAAAAAAAAATTCTTTCTTTTATTTCATATTATGTCTTTCCTTTTGTCAAGTGACAATTTTCCCCGTGGACGATTCAAATAATCAGCTGAGGGGAAGGGTTGTCCCTTTCATCATTTCTTCCAAGGGTTATTACCATTATTCTTTCCACATTAATCTCTCATTAACTATACTTATCGTCATTTTCTGCCAAGTATTCATTGTTGAATTCAGTTGTTAAACCGCCTTCCCTAAAAACCATATTTGTCTTAGTTATTGGTATTGAGCTATAGTGAGTTCTTGTGAACATGGCTAGAGGTCACCACCTGCGTCATGAGCCCATCACTTTGCAAAATTTGAAAATGCATGTTGAAGCATACGCAAAATTTTAGAAAGCTCATTGGGATGTTTATTTCAAACGGCTGAGAGGGTTTGATGAGAGAGTTGTGTTGGAATTCGCCCATAATTTTTGCAACCAGAAGGCTACTGTTTGTGGGTTGGATATCACGATTACCATGGAAACCATTACTGAAGTTTATGGACTTCCATTGAGTGGAGAACAATATTTTCCCAAGAAATCAAAGCAGTCTACAAAGTTACAACCGACACAGAAGAAATTCTTGCAGAGAGGTGAATCGATGGAAATGGTTTCCGGGCAGGGTACCAAACTACAATCTTTACCAGGGCATTGGAGGGAAGTCGCTAGGTACATTATTCATTATATTACTTATGAAGGAAGGTTTCAATATGTTTTTGCTCAAATTTTCAAATTAATGTTGCATTTACGGCAAGGGTTTTTGATCAATATTCCATATCTTCTATATCGAGCCCTCCAATGAATGTCTAAAATAGTGAGAAGCGGTAAACACCATTGTCTGTCTCACCATGGTTTGATAAAACTTCTGGTAGTATGAGAATTAAAGTTATTGTCTCCTCCTGGTGATTGGGACTCATTTGTCCATTCTCAGGATGGTGAGGATACTAGACCCTCTAAGGAAGACGAATCTTTCACAGAGGGTTCCTCTAAAGATAATTCTTCAGATGAAGAGTTTGGATCTGATGAGATGCCTAAGAAAGAAAATAAAAATAAGGGAATCCCTGGTGAATCCTCCGTACAAACCCCAAAACCTGGAAAAAGAATGACTAGAAGTGCCACAAGGCGAGATGCATCAAAATATAACAAGCCAAAACCCTCGCCTCCAAATGAGAAAAGTTGTGAGAAAAATAAATCCTTAGAACCGACACCCACTAGTCAATTTGGTGACAGGAAGGGGAAAAAAAGTTAGATGTTTCAACCAAATTAAATAACCTGGCCCAAGTAGTTGGTAATATGTTGGGGTCTGAAGAAATAGAAGTCTTGTCTGAAGTCACAGGAAACGAGGAAGATTTCATAGAGAATTCAGTAGGGAAAAATATTGGAAGGCAAAAGAACAGGAACCCAGACAACAAGCTAGTGAGTCTTCAAAAGATTTACCTAGTACTAACTTAGGAAATGAGCCAACTGAAATTCAACTAGAGCAAATAGAGGATGCTAGGGTTATGATGCCACCTTAAATAAATCAAGAATAAGAAACTAAAAAATAAGTGGCTCCAAAAAAAGAAGCACAAGTTTAGGAGGAACCAATGGACAATATTGACAATAACCCTCAGATACAAGTCTTGGCAGAAGACATTGCCCATGAAGTAGAATAGGAGAAGCCAGAGCAAAATGCACCATCTAGTCTTGACCCAAATGAGGATGAGAAGATAGATGAACTGATTGAAGACGTGAATGCAAGTTTTCAGACTAAAAGCCCTGAAGCCAAAGAGGAATTTGAGGGGGAAGGCCCTCCTTCAAGTGTGACGAAAAAAGAATTTTAGGATTTGAAAGCTTAATTGACTAAAGTACAGACAGAAAACCATATTTTCCATGGATTGTTACAAGAAGCTCATTCCACTGTCAATTCCCAAGCAAAAGAGATAGGTGAACTCAAATTTGAACTTGATAGAATAACAGCTTCGTAGATATCTATTCAGGAACACAAACGGAAGGTTCAGGAAATGCGGTAGCAATGGATTGATGAATTCAAGGGCACCCTGTAGAAACTCACAACTCTACTGAGTTCGTAACCTTTGCATAGGGACATGAAAAATGTCCAGCTGGGGGGAAATGATGAGTTTAGAATATTCCATTATTTTTACCTTATAATTTCCTTTTTATCTGTGTCCCTGTCCATATTCCTGTTGCCATTTGCTGAAGGAACCTTAATATTTAATAAAATAAGGAAAATAAATTGGGATTAATGAATTACTAAAAATCATGATAAATCTGATTATTTTGTGTCCAAATGGCAGGAGATAGTTTGAAAGGGAGTTGAAATCTATTACAAACATGAGGACCTCAGGAGATCGGTGGAGTGAAATTAGCAAGACTTTGTTAAGATTGATTATTTTTTATTAAGTTGTTTTGATTTAGCATTAAAACTGGTTTGTGGCCTTTTATCGTTTTAAACTCTTGTGTGTGAGTGGTTGATAGGCTGAATGAACAAACAAACTTATTTTTTGTTGATAGCATGATCTATCTATATATATGTGTGTATGATGAAAACTGATATAGATATACATAATCGAAATCAGACTTTGGTGATTAAAAATCTATATTTATTCTATTTTTGTAATTCAAATGAATCATAACTAGCGTGGAGTAGTTTTGTGTCTGTGTGTTTCATCATTCAATAACCAATGAAGGCATGGCCCACTTCCTCAGTTGTTAGTGATCTTTATATTATATTTATGTATGTGGTAATGTAATGATTTTATAGCTATTTGATTAGTTTCATTTATGTGTTATTTATTTGATTCTCATATGTGTAATCCATCTTTGCAAACGTGTTAATCTGTATCAATTCATTTAAATACTTGTTGGTATGATCCTTATTGATTTATTTAATATTTGTTGGTGTGTATATTTCATTAGTTATTTGTTACCAGTATTAAGAATAGTTAGATGTAGATTCACAGAGTTATAAAGAGCTAAGAAGTGGAATAATCAATTGATCTATTTTACATTTAATAACTTTGATTCTGTTCATATTATGCCAAGATAGATTTTCATTCTACTATATAGATTTTCAGTCTTGTTCTATCATGTGCCAATAATTTGTATTTGTTGCAAAACCATTTCTTCATGGGTTCCTATCACATCTGTGACAGGAAGTCTGCCAATCAGAATTTTGTTCAAATACAAATTACATTAGTTTACATCCATTAGCCCTTGGTTTATTAATTGCATCTCTTTGGAATATTGCCACAACATGGTTCAAAAGCCTACATTCCCGAATTGACACTTTAGGATGAACTGAGGAAGCCATTTCCAAACGATTAAATCAAACCCATTTTAAAAGTAAATTAAGACCATAGTTTAATCTAATCAATAATGAGAACAAAAAAAATCCATAAACCATGCATCTTCTCCCTAAAAAGTCTTCAGAATGTTTATATTCAAGACTAACTCATATGAGAAGACAAGATACAAAATAAAGAATGCATCTGATAATTAGGTGGTGTAAGATGGGGAAAATAAAATAGCATAGACTAAGCGACAACCAACACAAATCTAAGCTATTAACCTCATCCAAACAAGAGAAAATAAACAATGCATGAGTAAAATGAAAGCATCAAACTAAAATACTCCCCATGCTTGAAGTTGATTCACTTCTCTTGCTCTCCTATTTCTCCTTTTACAATATTTTCCCTTAGATTTGTAGTCTAACTTGTGCAAATACCTGCAAAATGTAAGTAGAAAGTTGGAGACAAAATGACTGTTAAATTGAAAATGGAGGAGAAAGGTTGCTTTTATAGACAACCATTTGAATAGATGGATGAGATTGATCTTCTAGAAAGATTCTAAGATCAACGGATGAGGATTCATGAGAGAGAGTTTATGAAATGGATGGCCAAGATCGAGTTTCTAGAAAGATGCCAAGATCTACGATTGAAAATTGATGCAACCAGAATATTCCATGCATGGAAAAGATATGACGTCGATGGCTATGACATCTAATGGCTATGACAGACATGCAGGACATGAAGGTATGACATGAAATAATGACAGGGGATCTTTGCCCAAAATGGAGGGATAAATAATTTATTTTAAATTATTTATTCGAAATGGAGGAGAAGGACAAGTGGCAAATAAATAATTTATTTTCAAATTATTTATTTGGAGGAAATGAAAAATTAGATTTAATTAAATTCATAAATTTAATTAAAGGAGGATATAGAAATTAGATATGGATAATTGATTTGGATCAATTATTTAAAAGAGAAGAATGACACATAATTAAATAGTTTCGTCAATTATTTAATTATAGAAGAATTAAAGGTGAAATAATTATTATTATCTCACTATAGACATGTGATGAAAGATAAATAATTAAATAAATAATGATTTATTTAATTATTGAAGAAAGGGGTATTAGTGACTCAATTAATTTATTTTAATTGATTAGGATAGAATAGAGATTAGAAAGTGAATTAATTAAATAATTAAATAATTATTTAATTAATAAAGGAATATGATCAGGAATAATTAAATAATTAAAATTATTTAATTATTAGAGGATGACGACTAAGGAAAAATGTTGCTCGTAGACTTTAGGACATTTTTCAATGTCTATAGGTGGTAAATACCTTTCAGATCATTCAACTGTCGAGTAGACCAAGAGTGGGATATAAGATTGTCCTATACACACAACACCAAGAAATTACAATCTTCTCTTCAAGCCCATAATGGATTCACATCCATAACCACATGTAGGCTCCTTGGTCTTTCTACTAAAATCTTCATAAAAGAGTAACCATCTCAACATATGACCCCATAAATAAGAGATCTCTTAGTCTCACCCAAGTCTCTCTAGTCTCCATGATCATCCACCAATCAATCCATGCCAACTTCAAATGCAACCTTGCAAAATCATGAAGCTCCAAATAAATGATTGATACTCAAAACCAAAGAGGACCAAATAAGACCATTGTTAAAATTCTACTATAGAATTAGAAACATATCATGACATCATGATCTAACATCCCCTCTTATGATATCACATGAAAAGAACCATTCATCATCAAATGATGAATCAACATCACTATCAAAGCTCCCATTGAGCTATGAACCAATCTCTCCAAGCATTGTGATAACCATCTCCTAATTGAATATTCTCCATGGCCCCAACATAATCAAAGAAATCAACACCATGAGCTCCCAAAAGGTAAAGTACAACCATAATCTCCAAACCAAGAAGATACAAATTATACACATCCTTTGTCAATAGAACCAAATATGTCATAACTCTCACTACAATTTGAAGGCAGAATCCAATAGCTCCATATGACACCAACAACCGTTGCAAAACACTATCCATCTTCTAATAAAATATTATTCATGGCTCACTACTCACTATAACAACAATAGCTTAGAACCAAAATCTTGAAGCAAAAAAGATAGAACACATTATGTAACTGCATAAAACTCCCATTGAAAGTAATACCGATTTATACAGGCATCATGACCAATATCATTGCCAACACTCTAATGAAAGTGAAAAAAGCTTCTCATACACCATAAATAATCGCTATAGATTCAAATGAACAACTATCCTAGGTACTCCCAATAACCATCTCTCACTATAATTAGCAGACCAATGTAACAATGGTGACCAAGAATATGGCCTTCCAACATTATCCACATCAAACAATTTTACAAGATTTGCACATATGCAACATCTCAAAGAAGAAATACATAATTAGTGCTCCCATCTCAAATAACTGAAAAATAGATTCAAACCCACAATAGTATCATGCAAAATAAATATAATCAAGTATAACAGGTGGATTTCCAAGACTCAAACACTACACTTAATGATAGATTTTATTTTCTAAACAAACCCACATAGGAGTAACCATAGATCAAGAAGAACCCTCCAAGCAGCCATGCAAACCTATAATTGTCTTCATCCAAAACACCCTAAATATAGACTCATCACAAATATATATATCACATATTTTAGTTAGCATGTAAAACATGCAAAACCATCTCTATAAATCTGAAATCCATTTAACCATCCAAACATTCACATCAAACATGTCATCTAAATAATGGAATAAGCACATATCTACAAACCCACAGCTGAAAACAAGAGTAAACTACAACCCTATAGGAAAAACCAAGTTATTTGGGATCTTATAGCATATGAAACATATCAGCTTCACAACTCACAAAGAGTTTAATGGCTTATCTTTCAATTCTTTCATGTAACCAAGGGCTAAAATCATGAAACCAACATAAGCACTCCATTTTGTAGTCCAAAACAAGAGTGTTTCTCCATGTGACTGGTATGTCTCTACCCATCCAACATGAACACCTTCTCAATGCACATGGCCACAAGGTAAAGGAACAAAACCACCAAACAAGAGGATATACACATATTGTCAAATAAGATCTCCAAGTTATCAAAACATAACCAACTCCATAAAGATCCATAATCATGAGCTTCCAATGCCCAACATAGATCACATTGACAATATCCATGGCTTCCAACCTCACAAATATGCAAAATAAAGTTAACTCATAGAACATTCATTGTTGCTCCAAAAGTATTTCAACCACCTCCAATTCCTTTCAAAAAATCCCACAAGCTTTCCAGGCTAAGAAATCAAAAAAGAAGGAATAACCATAACCTAGTTAACCTTAAACTTTGATACCAAATGATGAGAAATAAACAGGTTCAATACCGATTATTGGGAGATTAAATCTCTATCCAACTATGACTTCAATGGATAAGATACAAGGCTTGGACTATAGCAACATGAAAATATGAAACCTATATGCAAATTTAAAAATTATTCCTTAATATGGAAATACCATGATTAGATCCATATTCTTTATGATACCAAAAATTAGCCAACATAACATGCTTATAAACACTACCTTGTGAAAACTTAAAACAACAATATATGAATAATAACATCACAAAAATATAGCAGCAATGAGGCACAAATCAGCAACACGAGATCATCACATAGCACAAGATTTACGTCCAAGAAGAAATGCCAAGTATTTATTATCATCAAATAAATAAGATTACAATACAACCACTTTCATTATCCTTTTTTCCTCCACCATGGCAGCACTTGTATACCTATGAACAACCTCCTTATGCCTCAACCTATCCTTGTTCCTGCAGAGTAACACTACATTGAACTGTTGCTCCTAATTTCTACATCCAAGAGGTTGATTTTATAGACTTGTGAAGGCATATATTGCACAAAACATGGCTCCCAAATATGACCATTCATTCCAAATGTACCCAACCTTTGGAATACCTCCTCTGAATGTGAAGGACACTGGTTTTGGCTCTAATACTTTCCCTCCAACTTGGGTTCCCAAACATGAGAGATAAACATTACATTAAATGCAATAAATGATGGAAAACCAAGTGACATCTATTGCCTCTTTCCAAGCACCCACTTGGAGAATCCCAACAATCAATTATTTATCATTTCCTTTATCTTTTATTATCCTTTGTAGGTGTCCACATGTGGGGAAAATAATATTAAATATTTATGTCCAACACTCACCTTTACCGCTGCTACTCAACCCATCACCCCTTATGAATATATTACAAACAATGGATGTTGGAACCATGACATATGACATAGGATTTACAAGGTGGATGGCACCTTAATCCTACCATATACCTCTTATACATAAGGATATATTGGGTAAGACTCTCAAAGAGTCTTTACTACCTATTGATCTGAATACTGACCAATTTCAAGCCATGGTAGGACATTTCACATCCACTCACAATATTTCATTCACTGACAAATATGTATCAATCAATAGGCCAATCCATAATTATGGTCTCAATTGTCTCTTGTTTAAAGAATGGAGAAGGTTGTCATTGATGTCAACACTACATGATAGATGTCAATCAATATGATGGTTGTTTACAAAAAATTCATTTTATAGAGTTTTTTTGGCCAAGTGTCTGCACTAGTAGCTTCAGCACATAGTGCCCTCCAGTAATTTGGTTCGCACTTATTCGCACTATCAAATCTACTTTTGTGGTTCTAGTATGTTGTTCATGGATATAACTAGCATCTTATTTCAGAATTTTAGTTGTTTTGGATAAGTGGTTCAAAAGTTGCAAGTAATAAAAATTCACCAGATATGGTTTACACAGTTTTTTGTGTATTGGTTATTACCTAATTGGTTTGCATTCCTTCGTGGATTTGAGTTAGAAATTGTGGTTATGGGAGAGTGTTTACAAGTGTCGGTACATTGTATTTTTCAGTTGGCATGACTTTTTGTGGTCCACATATCCTATGGTGATGATCAATTGGAGTATTTTACTTTTTGGTGTTATGCTTGGCCAACTTGAGGTATGCAAAGAGTTATGAAGATTAAATATGTGTTGTGAATATAAAAGCGAGTTGTGATAGGTCCATGATAACCTATATTGCTTGTGTTTTAGGCAAGAAGAAAATTTGGGTTTGAATTGGGTGTCAATAAGACATGTTTTATATAATTTGAGGCTACATCTAATTAGGCCGACCTAATTGATGTTTGCAATGGATTTTGGTATATACACAAGTTTGATTTGAGTTGATGAAGGTATAATCTAATGTGTACTTAATCTAAATTCAAGCAATGATGTGAAGTTTTGCAGAAATATGCGAATAAGTTTGAGTGTTGAGAAAATTCATATGGATATATAATAGAGCAGAGACTTGTAATCTGAGTTGAATAGAGTGTGTAATGAGCTTCAAAGGAATTGAATCTAGCATATGTTAGATGTGTTTTTCTTAGTTCAAATTATGGTTGTGAAGACACCTCTCTCTATCTTTATTTTCTCTGTGAACAGTGATTTCACTTGGACAGTGAGTCCTCCTAGTAGGGAGCCTTTCTATAATACCTTATAACCGGTTATAACATATTATGAGTTAATAATCATCGTGGTTTTTCCCACCTTGGGTTTTCCACATAGAAATAACGGTGTTCATGTATTGTGTGTTTTATGGATTGTTTATGCTTTCATTCCTTATAATTGTTAAGTATGCTTTCGAAATTGGATGGTTAGCAATTAGATGGTTTAATAAAATAATGATTCACCCCCCTTCTTAGTATTATGAGTGTTCAAAAATTGGTATCAGAGATTGGTTCCTTGGAAGAAGCTTAACCGCTTTGGGAAGACCTTAGAATTTGAACACATGGCTCTATAAGTGATTTCTGCTATTGGATACATAGAAGAAGATTGCATGCTTGAAAGAGATGGAGAACTTAAAGTTTCCCTTGAAGACCTTGACAAAATTGAAGATGAAAATAGAGATTTGAAGGAAAATATTAAAGAAGTAAATGACTGCATCAAAAAATTGCGAGAAAATCAAAAAGTTCAAAGAAAGACATAAGGAGGTCAATGAACAATTGAAACAAGAAAATGAGAACATCATCAGACTGAAAGTGCAAGTGGAAGAAAAAAGAAGAATTGAGGAATGTCTGAATGCAATGGTAAAAATCAAGACTAATGAATGTATAAATCTTGAGCAAGAAGTGGTGAATCTAAAATTAGATCTAGAGAAAGAAAGAATTCATGAGGACAAATTCAAGAAAAGCTCTACAATGCTTGATGAGTTGATTGCAGGTATGAAAACATCCAAAGATAAAGGTGGTTTAGGACTTGAGGAATGAGAAAGCTCAAAAGTAGATCAAATTCCTAATGCAAAGAAGATTTAAGATAAGAACAACAATGGCAAGTTCTAGAATCAAACAAACAATGCTAGAAGACCCCCATCAGACAACCAAATGCTCAAAGGTACCCATCTTTTAATGGTATTTGTTATTTTTTCAATAAATTTGGACATAGAGCAATGGAATGTAGAAGAAAAATGAATTAGAATGTTCCATCCTTTAGTGGTCAATGATTTACATGCAAGAGATTTGAGCATAGAGAAAATGAATGTAGAAGTCAAATGATGAATGCATACAACAATGGCAAAATGATTCGATCTTTCAATGGTTACTGCTATACATGCTATGGATTTGTACATGAGGCTAATAAATGTAGATCAAGAATGAATGAAATTAATAATGCTCAAAGAAACATCATATGCAACAATTGCAATAGACCTGGACATATTGCTAGATTTTGCAAAAATAGAAATTAAAACGACAATTTGGTAAAGAGAAATGAACTAGTTAAAAAGATCAATATGAAGGAAGTAAAGAAGGAAATGGAAAATATTTGGAGAAAGAAAGAAGAGCCTGAGAACAAGGAAGAATTGGATATTATAAATGATTGTACCACCTTTCGATGTAGATGATTCCTCTGATAATTGAACTTAGGCATTGGCTCAGGGGGAGCAAGAATAGAAAATCACATAATCCCCTACCGATATGATCTATCATGGCTTGGCACGAAGATATGAGATGGAGATGGATAGTATGGATCTTTTGGAGAAGACTCTGGAATAAAATATGCAAATACAAAGATTTTGGAGTGATTAAAGGCTTGTTGTTGCAAAAAAAAGGTTTTACCAGCTTTATTGTTTGGTGTATTAAATGTGAATTTAGGGCAGAACCGGAAGGATTATATACCTATCCCTCATCGATTTCATTCACTTTTATGCATTTGGAGAGATCGGTGCAAGTTGAATTGAATTCAAGAGTCTGAAAGTGATTTGAGAAGTAGAGTATCTGAACTCTAATTCTAGTTGAGCAAGAAAAAGGTATTTACCATTTTCCAAAGCTGAAATAGAATTTTTTTTCAAAGCATTTGAATTTAGTAGAAATGGAAACACCTATAGTAGTAAATGTGAGTGAGAAACCCCAACCTAAATTCAAGAAATATCCCATGAAAGTGTTTGAAAATAATCCACTTGGTGTATTTTCGAGTATTCCATATAGGGTTTTGCCTACTGAGGACACTAGGGCATACATCCATGGAAATATGAAAGAATACAATCATACAAGACTTGCAAACCTGTGGATAGGCCAATTGACTAAAGATAATTTCAACATCACACCTGAGTATGAAAACCTAGTGAAGAAGAAACTGGATTTTGGTAGTTGTTTCCATGCTTTGTCTATGATGATGAACTTAAGTATGTGAGAATAGAATTAAGAAAAGTTCATGATAAATTCTTATGGACTAATATGCCTAGTTTGATAACTAAGGAAGTCATAAGGGAGATTACTGGACTTTGTGACAATCAACCTGTACCTATGTTGAAATCTATAAAGAATAAGGATGTAATGGAACTAATAGGAGTCACATTTGACCAAAGGGCTCTCACTATGAATACCATACAAAATATTGTGGTAAGATATGCAACTATGGTCATTGGATACAAAATATTCTACATAAACAAAGAGAATTTTGTGTTTGTCATAGTAATTCATGTAGGCCATGAAATGGTGGAAAAATGAAAAGATTATGATTTGTATGAGTTGCTTCGGCAGAAATTTTTTGACAATCTGAAGCAAACTAAGGATAAGAAATACCCCTTCAAATTTGGTTGCTTGGTAGTTTTCTTGTTGTTCTATTTTTTTAGGGAGCTTCAAGGAAGAAGCAATATTGCATGGAATAAAAGAAATCCTATATCCCATCAAATATTTGAACATATTCACAATATTGGTGATATGAAAGCTCAAGATGAGGCACTTACTACTTTCTTCACAGTATTTCAAAAGAGAATTCATGAATGGGAGAGGATCCCTAAATCTATGGTGGAAAAATATTGAGATGATATCATATTTCTGGTCAAAATTGATGAATGCGTCATTGAAGCTGTGGAACCCAGAACTGTCTAGATTCAACCACTTAGTTATGAGATCACTAAAAATGAAGCAGATGGCTATGTTATATTATTGAATAGTCCTAAGGACCCTGCTCAAGAAAGACATGGAACATATGAGGAGAAATCCTTGAAAGTGCACATCGAGCTAAAAAATCCTAAGATAAAAAGGAATATGAATAAAATGGTACATAATTACTTCAAGGCAAAGGATTCATAGATGAACAAATACAAAATTTAAAATAAAAATTAGAGGGAGAAAAAGCACAATAAGTGGGACCAATGGACATAGAAGATCTAGAAGAACTACTTCCACTGGTATTTAATATCCCTCTGGATCAATTTCTACCTCTAGCAGAACAAAGAGAACAGAGACCAATGCTCTGGTAATAGAACTTCAGGAGGAGGCCACAACGCCTAGAAGGAGAAAGAAGACTACTTCAAAATCCTCTACTACTACTACATCAAAAAGAATAAAAGAGAAACCTAAGAGAGAAAAGGACTTGAGTGTAAAATCTAAGGAAGAAGAAGAAGAAGAGGATGAAGATTCTTTGTTGATTATCAAAAGAAGTGGCACTGTTTCAAAGAAACAAAGAATAGATATTTTTGACACTTCTGATAAAGAATAAGTTGAGAAGGAAAAGGAAGCCTTTTGGATACATGTACATAAGCAGGTGAAGGAAAGGAAGAAAAAGAAGCCAAATATTAAAGAACCAAAGAAGAAAAAGAAGTAAAAGAAGGCATCTTTGGAAAGACCAATCAATCTATTAATGAATTTGGACTCAGTATTCAAAGGTATGTTGCATCATGAGATGTTGGAAGAAATTGTTACATTATATGAAAAGGAAAATGGGGAAAATAGGGCGACAATAATAGAAGCAATTATCAAATTCATTGTCACAATTGAGGAAAATATGGAGAACATTAGGAAGAAAATTCCTAATTTTGTATGAAAACTCCTATTGGAGATAAGAAAATAAGAAAATGAAAGGGAAGAGAAGATCAAATCAGATGCTATGGAGAAAATTGGATTCTCCTTATCTAATGTTGACAAGGCCACACTAGCCCAAGTACTTAGTGAAGAATTCATAACAAAATGAAGGGTCACACTCCTAATGGGAAGAGATCAGGATCAACTTGACAAAATGCAGAAGGAAGCAAAAGAAAAGGTTATTGATATTGCATAGAAGTATGACATGATTCCCATTGCATCTACCAACAAGGGACAATATTAAATAGATGAAAATATAGGTGCTACAAATACAAAAGGAAATCTAGATAATATTCCTCCAGATAAAAATGAACCAATGCAAGAAAATTCTAAAGATGAGGATGTTGTTGGGACTGAACAAGAAACCATAAAGGATGACATTTTTATTCCTCTGGTAACTTGGAGATTGTAGATCAAGGCCACCCAGAGACATCTATTATTCTAGTAGATACAAGAAAAAAACACCAGTGAAGGTGAGAAGCATGATTTGGTCAATGAGAAAAAAGGCATGAGGATGAAGAGAATCGGGAAGGAAAGAATTATGGTGAGAAGGAAGGAGAAGAATATAAAAATGAAGATGATGAGAAATGAAAGAAGGACAAGGATGAAGGAGATAAAGACAAAGATAAAGATAAAATCTTTGGTGATGAAGAAGAAAATTTTGATACTGGAAAAAATGAAGCAAAGAAGTTTGAGGATTCACCTAATACATTTGGTGAATTCTCCTCCAATAACCATTTATAAGGTTTGTTATCTAAACAGTTAAAGTTTCAATTGGTTGTTTTTTTCTCAATTGTTCTAGTTGCTCGTGCAATAGGGTGGTGTTGATTTAGACAAGATACCTCCAATACATAAATTGCAGCTAAGTGATGTGTTTAGTGCATCTGCAAGAAAATAAATCATTGAAATATATCAAAAGATTAGTGAATTAATAAATGAGGCTATAAAGGCATTACAGGAGATCATTCCCAAAACCAATATTGATACATCTTTACCTACGGTGGAAAATTTCAAATTGTTGTTTGATTCCTTTAAGGAAAATGCCTCCAGATTGAAAAGACAAGTAGAAATAGAGGTTGAGTGAAGGATCAAAGAGAAGAAGCTAATGGATATCATATAAAAATTTACATCTACACATACAAAAGTTAAAGAATGCTTGAAGGAAGTGCTAGCCTATGAGGAAGGTGCAAAAGCACTATTTTTGTATTGCATGAAGTGGTTGGATGCCACACAAGGGATTTAAGATGAAATGGACTTGATTGAGTCCTAGATAGCCAATGCATCAAAATCTTATGATCCAGAACTAGACAGAGATGATAAGACCTAGATTGCTACAGGGGTCTTTCATGACAAATTCTTCACTTTGTAGAGCCAGAAGGGAGAAGTTATCAAGCAACCTATGAAGCTGAGGGACTTAGTAAAAACAAAGCACATACCAATCACAAGTGCCCTTACCAGTACTGACAAAATCTCAAAGTTAAATCTTACCCCTAGTACTATAGAACAAGGAGAGGAAACATTGATAGAGCTTGAGTCTCTACAAAGAATGCTTGCAGCAGCGAAGAAGTGTTGGGAAGAAGGAAAATTTGCTTGGAAAGCTATTCTTCAAAAGCTTCAAGGTTCAACATCTTCAAGTTGACCATTTCTATTTGTATATATCTTTCAGTTTTTCATGTTTTTAGATTTTTTGTACATATGTGGATGTATTAGGAGTTTTTGGTTAGCTTCCTAATGGGGAGCTAGTTCAGTTTCTACATATGTCTTGAAGGGAGCACCCTTTTCCCCTGATGTCAAATGGGGGAGATACATGTGGAGAAATGTTTTGTTTTGGCACATGTTTCCATAAATGACAAAGGGGGGGATTGTTGAAAGAATGAAGAAGGTTTTCATTAATGAGTTGTCATTGATGTCAACACTACATGATAGATGTCAATCAGTATGATGGTTGTTTATAGAAAAGTCATTTTGCAAAGTTTTTGTGGTCAAGTGTCTACACCAGCAACTTCAGCACACAATGCCCACCAGTAATTTGGTTCACATTTGTTCACTCTGTCAGATCCACTTCCATGGTTCTAGTATGTTGTTCATGGATATAATTGGCATCTTATTTTAGAATTTCAATTGTTTTAGATAAGTGGTTCAAAAGTTGCAAGTAACAAAATTTCAACAAATATGGTCTACACAGTTTTTTATGTACTGGTTATTACCTAACTGATTTGCATTCCTCTGTGGATTTGAGTTAGACATTGTAGTTTTGGGAGAGTGTTTACAAGTGTCAGTATATTATATTTTCCAATTGGTGTGACTTTTTGTGGTCCGCATATCCTATGGTGATGATTAGTTTGAGTATTTTACTTTTTGGTTATATGCTTGGCTGACTTGAGGTATGCAAAGAGTTATGAAGATTAAATATATGTTTCAAATAGAAAAGAGAGTTGTTATAGGTCCATACTGACCTATATTGCTTGTGTTTTGGGTGCAAAGGAAATTTTGGTTTGAATTGGGTGCCGACAATGCACATTTTGTATAATTTGAGGATACATCTAATTAGGCCAACCTAATTGATTTTTTCAATGGATTTTAGTACATATACAAGGCTGATTTGAGTTGAAGGTGGAATCTAATGTGTACTTAATCTGAATGCAAGTAATGATGTGAAGTTTGGTAGAATTGTGTGAATAAGTTGTGAGTGTTGAGAAAAGGTGTGTGAATATAGAGTAGAGTAGAGACTTGTAATCTAAGTTGAATACATTGTGTAATAAGCTTCAAAGGAACTGAATCCAACATATGTTAGATGTAATTTTCACAGTTCAAATTTTGGTTGTGAAGTCACCTCTCTATCTTCTTTTTTTCTCTGTGAACGTGAGTTCACTTAGATAGTGAGTCCTCCTAGCAATGAGCCTTTTTGTAATATCTTATAACTAGTTATAACATATTGTGAGTTAATCTTCACCATTGTTTTTCATGCCTTGGGTTTTTCACGTAAAGTTTTTTGTGTTCATGTGTTGTGTGTGTTTTGGATTGTTTATTCTTTTATTCCTTATAATTGTTAAGTATGCTTTGAAAATTGGATGGTTTAATAGAATACTAATTCACACCCCCCCCCCTCAGTATTTTGAGTGTTCAACATCTATATGGTCTCCAAATGAATGTCACTAAATCATCCAAGGCTTGACTCTAATAGGGTACATCAACTAGCCTATGTTGGGTGATAACACCATCATAACACCATGAATATTAAAAACTATGTGTTTGTTCTCTATCAACCACTAGTTTGGTGATTGTTATGTGCTCTCATTCCCAAATGCATAGTAGAATCACCCCACATCCTATAGTAGCTTTGAACCTGTAAGACACTTGATGTAACTAGTGATATAGGGTCACCAACACACAAGAACCCCATGCATATGTAACCCCCTCATCCAACATCCTCTCTATCACTCTATCATAGCTGATAGAGAACCCAAAACCTCTCCTATCTAGTAATAACACCCTGCTAATCATAACTACCATCACCATTGGTAGTGTGTCAAAGTGAGCCATAAAATTTCTCAAATTAATCTCATAATCCTCAATTCTGACATCATATTTTTAAAAAAACTTGAAACAATATGCTCTCCCTAGTATCTATTTCATACACAACTCAAGAAGAGTGACCAAAATCTTCCACACATCCTCATGAGTGGCTATTGCCTCCCCAATTGGTAGTAATAAGGTGTTTTTCTCACTATACTATCTCTTAGCAAATGCAATCATCATCCCTCTATTAGCCCAAATCTCAGGTTTATAGGCAATGTAAAATAAACCCATCACTCCTATAAATGCATGCTCATCATCAACAAGTTGACACTTCAACATAACCATAATGCATCTTTCAAGACATCAGTGACTCTCAAATATATTGCAACCATAATGCATGCTTTGTCAACCAAGCTTTCCAAAAAATGCAATAAAAGCCTAACTATATGCTTTTCCACTAACTAATGGCTTAATTTTTTAATTGCATCATTTGATTGATTGGTTGCGAACTAGTGTTCCAATCACAACATATTCAACATCAAGTATGACAATCTTGTCATTTGTGCTATTTTAGCCATCATTTGCAGCTATAAGTCAGTTGTATACACTCTAATCAAATGCAAACTTCTAAAATAAAATGACAAAGCATGTTATTTGCACCAAATTGGGCGTTAATTGTGCCAAATCACATCAATTATGTTACTTTCATCATTTGTATTGAAACATTTTTTGGTTTGTAAATGATTATCCTATCTTTTTAGGCCTAATAAATGCCTTTAATGCAAAATTCAAGGGTAGCGAGTAAGGTACATACCACTACAAGTGTGCTGGTTGGTTGTTTATAGGTCTTAACTCTTGTAGTGTGGTGATCTACTACTAGAATGCATGTCATCATGTGAGTTGCTTCACTCTTGAGATCTCTAAAGATTTGGATATCTATAAACAATAAAAGTACAAATGAGGACATTTGACCCACAAACCTACTATTTATAGCCACCCTAACCCTAATTATTCCCATTTTGAACCCTCCTCCCTCCCCACATTCATCCTCAAACCCCTCATTGCATCCACCTAAATTTTATTCTGCCAATTTACCATTTTATTCACCTCTACTAAGTTTATCACACCTTTTCATGAGTTTGACCTAAAAAATAAAAAAAATTATAACCTCTCAAGGGGGCATCCTACCTCTACTTCTTCATTCACTAGGGAAAATTGGGGCATGTCATCACAAAATCTTTCACACTTTTTTAAAAAAATGTTGTAAAAAGGAATTGTCTCAAAGAGGGGAAAAATCTAGACATTCAATCTACTACATATCCATGGTAAATAAAATGCCTCCAATTAGGGTAATACCTAAAACAATTAAAACAATTATAATGTTGTCAATTATAAGTATACAATAAACTGAATTCAATAAACTGATAATCAAGTGTCCACAATCACCATAAAGATAAAAATTTGAATTGTGGCATCACAACATGCAAAAGTAAAGTCACCCTTCAAGGGGCTACATCCAAATACCAACCTATAATGTAGTTGTTATCACATGGATTTGCACCTGCATGCAAAGCTATAAAACTCTGCAATCCCATGTAACATTGGACTAATTTCAGGTTGTGGGTATCCTATTATGAAATTAGACCTCTGGATTCTAGTTCAACTTCCTATTTGATCTTCTATTTTAACTAATGAAACAGGTTGGGAAAAGGAAAGAAGGTGTTGCGATGAAAGAAAAAGTGGAAAAATAATTAAATCTTGGTGATGCACCTAATTGGAAATCTAAACTGCAACCTAATTCACAAATGATTACCCAACACTTCTACTTGCACAACCTGATCTCATAGCTCAATCACCTAAATGCTTTATACAGAGGCTTTGATTGAATACAATTTTGAGGGAAAACACTTAGTTTTCATGACTAAACTGCATAATCAATTACATGCATAGTGTATAACCAGTGAGCTTAAACTAAATTTCATACATATATTAATGAAAGGAGACAAAAAAAATTAAAGATTTTTGAATTGAAACACAATAATCATCAATCAATTCCCACACAATAATGATGCCTGAAGTCTTGAAGGCAAAACTTGAAAATAATAGAAATTAAAAGAAAGTCTTTTGTAAGTCATTCACTATATACAAAAAGCCTCTCAAAGGCATGTAGGTGAAACTGAAAGTCAACTCTGATTGCCAAATTGATAACTCCAAAGTGAAATCCGAGCAGAAGAAAAAACCCTAAAAAGAAAAGCTCAAACTCATGCGAAAATGAGTGAACTTAGGCTCAAAGTCTAGGTCAACTCATAGTTGAATCATGGGGCACTCGAACTGAACTGGAAATCCCTAAAAATGTGGGCAAAACATGCAAAAAACTACCTCATTTGTGTCAACTCACCCATGCACATCGGATTCAGACAGCTCCATCATTAAGTTTTTGTTTAACATGTGTGATTGGGGTAACTTTGAGTTAATGTTTGCATTTTAAAATAGTTAAGTTAATTAAATGATTTATATTGCATCATTTAGTTGACTAACTTCACATAGTTTTATGCCAACATAACATTTACATTTAAATAAAGTCTTAACCCTATCCCAATACCTAAACTCTACCCCTAAATATGTGCCCCATTCCACATAAAATGAGGACTTAGCCAATAAATACAATGAAAAAATACCTAAGGCAAAACAATGGGATGGAACCCATGGCCTTGGTATTTGTAAAGGCATGAAATTTTTATTAAAATATGACAAAAGTCACAAAATCTTTAATGAGTTTAGGGTATGAAACCCTAAAATCCGTGGCATTGTTCCTTTCACTTCATTTTAATAATCACTATTGTTGGCCACCATCAACCATGCAAAAATAGGGTTTGAACCTGAAGTTGGAGAGAGAAAACTGGAACTTCCAAGTTGAAAATCATGCAAATATGCCTCAAACAAAAGGTAAGCTAAGTTTTTCCCAAAACCTTGAAATCCTCTTTTGAAAATTGAATTTTTTTAGAATGAATGGGCGCAGCCATGTCCTTATTTCACTATTTTTCTGTGTCACAAAAGATATAATATAATGAAAATGATCTCTCTATAAGTATATGAAGATTTAGTTGCCATTACTTGAGGAAAATTTGGTAAGCTTCTGGCATTATGTGTTAGAAACCTGGGTGCTCGCCTATTTCCATGGCTATGGTAAAAACCTCTTGGAAATTCTTCATCTGTAGATCTTTATTTAATATCTGTAAAGACCCTCGTCTTTGAACTTGTAGCACCGCCATGAAAGAAAACCCCCTAGAGATTTTGGGCATTTTGTCTTTTTCTATGTAGGTCTTGATATCAGTCGTGGCCTTGACATCTCTCCTTTAGGGTATTTAGTGTCCCACCCAGCCTTACCATCTACTCTTTTCTTGGCATGGGGTTTTCTTTATTTTTCCATTTCTATGCATCTTATTACTGTGAATAAGCTTTCTTGATTTATGGCTTTTGAAATAGTAAAGAACCCCTTCAATATGATGTAGGCCATGACTAGAAATTTAGCATTTTTTTTGTATATTTGAGGATTTATAAAAAACCCTACTGTATTATCATGAAAATTCAATTGAATGTTGTTGGACTTGATAGTAGCAACATGTGCAATGAAAATATGCTAAATCCTGAATACAATCATATTGCTCTCCACATTACCTCTTTCAAGATTGTTTACTCAAAGACTGACAAGAATACAAATAAGAATCTTCTATTATTGTTTTGTACTTTGTCCTCCTTCCTATGAGCATGTTTTTTACTCTTTGTGGCTCTAGGCTTCATGAAACTTTTCCCTTGAATCTCATGACGACTATCTCCATTTTTTATTCTCATGGTCTATTGACCACTTTCCTTTGCCTTGGTATTGTACTTTCAAAGGTTTTAGGGTGACTGTTTTTCTTTAACCTCACCTTTCTGATGTTGAAATACAATCCTCCATTGCCTTTTCCAAGACTGTCAAAGACACCTAAAGAAACCTGAAACATAGTCACATAGTGACTATCCTTTAATAACTTGATATTGCAAGGCTTTCAAACTAGAAATCTGCACCTTTGTAACTGCCTCTCAGAACTTGCAAGAACATGGAGAGTTGAGACTTGGCCTATGGAATTTTTCATATAATTTTGAGAGCCAAATCCACTTGTACTTGAGAAATTCCCCTTGTTCTTGATTTGACTGCCCTGGCGTTTGGTAGCATCAACTCTTTATTTTGGGAAGTATATGATTGAGGTTTCAAAAGTATTGCTTGTGTCTCAGTCTTTTAATTTTGTTCCTCTTTGTAATTGTAATTCATATGAAGAAAATAGTAGGATAAACATGATGAGACAACAAATAAATCATGATGAAAAACAATGACACCATAAGTTAGTGTATGCAAACATGATTTCCTTGGTGAAAATGATACAACTTTGCTCTGATCTATAAAGAGTGCAAATTGAAGTCCTGTGTATTTAAACATGGTGGGCTCAACCCTTGTGGGATCCCATTTACTCCACATGTTGAAATAAAAAACTTGCAACAAATAGATGAAACCTGTGACCAGCACATGAAACAACAAGTTAGCAAAAAAATTGAAGCTAGATACTTCCATTGGACTTTGTGCCTTCTGATCATATGCCTCTTGCTTGATTTAATCTTTTGATGAATGCCTAATTGAATGTGTATTACATCTCTATTGGTAATGTAGGCATGAGGTAGGACATGATTCATCATTGCTCTAACACCACCTTTTTACAATCTTGCAGATGCATTTGGAGCTCGAAGCTACTGCAACTTGGAGACATGACAACTGAAGAATTCAAATCTGACAACGATTCGTCATTCCAGGCAAAGACGAATCACCTTCTCTCTTATACCTATATTATCTTCAATTGTCTTGTGCACATTTCTTTTTTGTATTCATTATTTGATTATGAAAATCAAATTAAGCTACTCCCACGGGTTGTGTGGGACTTTGATTTGTACATTATGAATAAAGCAACAAACATTATGCAATTTTATGATTTTTTCTGTTACAATTACTTACATAATAATATTGAAAATTCAAAAGTAATCAGATTTGTTTCAGCAATGAATACTTAGTAGATTTTTTTTGTAACCACTTGTGTACCTTTAATGATGAATGCAATTCAGCTCTACCTATTTTGAGTTGTAGCTAAAAATAGGTAACAATTTGGTGACCTTTGCGGAGTGTTTGCTTGCTAAACACCATAGACTCGTTGTCTTGTATGTTCATTGGGCATGGAGTTTGTTTTTGTCCTATTTTGACTCAGATAAACTTGTAACTCAGCTGCAAACCACACAAGCTGAAAGAAACTACTAAAACTCTGCTTAAGACAAAGTTAGAAAACCCCATGCAGCACCTGCACTTTATTGAAAGAAAAACAATACTAAAATGAAATGTTCCATGGGGCACTTATTGAAATCATAACTGAAATTGAAACTACTCTACTATGTACAACTACAAACTTTGATGCCTAATAGCACTGTTTGAGGTGAATCTCATTGACAGGGATTGGAAACACCTCTCCATCCAGCTTTGAGAGTTGGAATTTGTTATGTTATTTCTTTTATGTGATAATGTATGGGCCATTCCACATGGCATCAAACTCGGTATGTTTGTCAGGTTTTCTCTTTAACTCATCCCATTTGAAGACTAAGTCACCCTCATTGAAGACTCTTACTATTGCTTTCCTATCAAATGTTTTCTTCATCTAAGAATGATGGATTTGGAGCTTCCTGAAAGCTTCTTTTTTGGTTTCTTTCAACTTTGTCAATTGAGCAAACCTGACTTGCATTGGCTTCTCCTCAAGTAACTCCAATTCTTTTATGTAGCTCAAAGTTGAACTCTATTGAAATAGGTAACTTGGCCTCTTTGTCGTAAACCAAAACATATGGTGAAAATCATGTTGATCATTTTGGTGTAACTCTATCAGCCCAAAGGGCTAATTTAAGTTTGTCATGCCATGACCTCTGATTATCCTCTATAATCTTTTTTATTATCTTAATTAGATTCTTATTTGTTGATTCAACCTTTCCATTACCCTGGGGATAATAGTTGGATGAAGTATTCAGATAAATGTTATTCTTTACTAACCAATCTAAAAATCTCAAACCAATAAAGGCTAATGCATTATCAGAAATAATTGAATTAGGTGTACCAAACCTGGAAACTAAGTCCTGATAAAAATTCAAAATAGATGTTTCATTTGCATCTTTTAAAGCAACTGCTTCAATCCACTTTGTAAAGTAATTTGTTGCTATAAGAATCCATTTGTGACCTGTACTTGACGGTGGGTTAATTGGACCAATGAAGTCAAGTCCCCACTTCCCAAATGGATGTTCAACCTGAATTGGATTCAGGGGAAAGGCTACAAGCTTTTGTTTTCCTACAAACAATGAACACTTATTGCACTTTCTCACATAAGCATGAGCATCCTTGAACAAATCTGGCCAGTAATATTCGGCTCTCATTATTTTCAGAGCTATAGTACATGGTGCAAAGTGACCTCCAGCAGGTCCATCATGGAATTCCTCGAGAATTATTTCAATCTTATTTGGGTAAACACATTTAAGGAATACTCCATTGAAGTCCTTTTTATAAAGAACGCCATTTATTTTTGCATATGGAATTTCTTGTAATCTATAATATCTTTGTTTTCATTTGTCCATACCTTCTAGACAATCTCCAGTATGAAATTAATGAATCATTTGATGGATCCAATCAATTGAAGTAGTTGTAACAACAGGTTCTTCTTCAAAATTTAGAATTGTAGTGACTTATTCACTGTTGTTCTCTTTATTTTCTGCAAGCTGCTCGCACAGAACCTTACCTCTAACAAGCTTGGTAACCTTTATGTTGATTTCATATTCCATGACTTTGGTTATCCAGCATGCTCTCATGTCGTTAACATCCTTAATTAGCATAAATTCTTTGACTGTTAGGTGAGCTACCAACATATGTATTTTATTATTAGACAACATATGTCTAAATTTCTTAAGACTCCTAGCTACAGTGAGCACATGTTTCTCAACAAATGAATACCTAGTTTCATAATCATGTAAGATTTGACTATAAAACGCAATTGGTTGTTCAAGTCCCTGATCATTCTGCTGACATAACATGGCAAAAATTGTATCAACACTACCAAATGCATACAATATAAAATCTTTATTAAAGGTTGGATTAATGAGTGTTGGGGTTGTTGCAAGTGCCTCCTTGATTTTCTCAAAGCTATTCTTACCCTCCTTTGTCCAGTTGAATTGCATGTTCTTCTTTAGCATGGTTGTGAGAGGTTGCAACAACGCTGCAATGTTAGGAATAAATCTCCTAACGAAGTTTATTCTGCATAAAAAACTCTGTAAACCTTTTTTGTGAGCAAGAAGTGGCAATGCCAGAATGGTTGTAATACAGTCTGGGTCAATAGAAATACCATTTTTAGAAACAATGTAACCCAGAAGTTTACCTTCGTGAACAGAAAAAATGCTTTTCTTTGGATTCAGAGAAACTCCATACTCTCTGCATCTTTCAAAAATATGTTTAAGATGGTCAAAGTGTTTATTAGAATTCCATGAGAAAATAGTGATATCATCTAAATAAACAAGAACAAACTTATTTATCAAACCTTGGAGAGTCATATCCATTTCTCTCTGAAAGGTTGCTCTTGCATTTGACAATCCAAATGACATCTTTTTGTAAGCCATAATACCCCACTTGGTGGTAAAGGTTATCTTATACTAGTCTTCCTCTTTAACCAATATGTGGTTATAGCCTAAATATTCATCCAGCGATGAGAACCTTTCTAATCCTGAAACAACTTGCAGTATTTGCTCCATTGAAGGTAGCAGATAGTGATCTTTGAGTGAAGCTCTATTTAGATCACACAAATCAATGCAAACCTTATGTCTCCATTCTTCTTTCTAACGACTACCATGTTTGAAACCCAATAAGTGTGCTTGATTGGAAAAATGATACTACCTTCAATCATCTTGTTCAATTTTGTCTTCATCAGATGCTCTAACTTTGGATTCAAGGGCCTTTGCTTTTGTCTTATTGGTTTCGCGTTAGGTTCCAACTCAATGGTATGTTGAGCTAACTCAGGGTTGAAACCCTTATATCTCCATATTCCCAAGTGAATATGTCACTAAATTCTTGGCAAAGCAAGACAAAGGCTTGTTGTTCCTCCTTTGTACGGATTTTCCCAAGCTTGAGGAGCTTGTCTTTAAAAATCTCAATTGGTTCGTAGTGCTCCTACTTCACCATAATGCTAGATTTATCTCTTCTAACCTGATCATCAATGTTGAAGATGGATTCAAGGGTTACCAAACCCTTTGATAGCTTTTTATAATTTAGTTGCATGATTTTATCACCATATTGCTGATCAATTTTTTTTTGGTTTCCACCAGAAAACTTTGCTTCTTCCATCACAAACCTGATTATCTGTTTATCACTGTCAAAAATCTGCCAACTCACATTATTATCAAGTATCGATGGTCTAACAACTACTTTCACATATTTCTGCACTTCCACATTGTGAATTTCAGATGGAATATCGAACTGTGATCCTAAGGCAACAAGCTTATCAACTTGCTTATTCTGATTTCTTGGTACTGATAACAGATTAAATGCATCAAACTCCTCAATTAAGTTCCAAACCCGATGTTTATATAATTTCACCAAATCATTCTTTGTTAAATTCAGATTTCTAACCTGATTTTCTATTAATTCAAAATCACCAAACACCTGTAAGCACTTAATTTTTCTTTTTCTAGCCCATTCTAAACCATGTATTAATGCTTTGTACTCAACAACATTATTAGAACAACTAAAAGAAAATCTAAAATTTGAGTAGTACTTATCTCCTTCAGGTGAAATGAGCACTACTCCTCCACCAGCACCTATCTTACTCCTTGAACCATCAAAAAATAGCTTCCAAAGTTGGTTATCTTGTTGTTTTGATCATTTTTTACTTTTAACCAGATTTGGGATAGTTACATCGGGCTCTTGAATCATGTAAACGCCCAATCCTATTTCATCCATGAGACTAAAAGGATCAACCTCATGATTCTTGGTTGCCCACTCATCTAAATTTATGTCGAGTATGCTCTCTATAGGTACAGTGGGGTCAGGGGTCATGGTTTGATCCTCCTGATCATGGAAAACTAAGTTTATGTTTATGGGATTTGCAACATAAGGCTTAATATGGTCTTTAGCCTATGGTTTTGACTTAATTGTGACTCTAGTACCATATATGGTTATTAAGAACATGTGTGACCAATCTGATGATAGATAACCACCTAATCTTGCAGTAAAATCTCTAAACAGGCAAATGGAAAAATAAGGTGGGAGATCAATAATATAGATGTCTTGTGGAATTAAAAAGTTCAAACAAGCATGCAGAGTAAGATGTAGACTTTTAATAACTCCTACAGACTTAATTGGTGTTCCATCCAATTGAACTACTACTTTTGACAATGGTTCATACTCAAGTCCTAACTTATCTACCAATTGTTTAGGAATAATTGAGTTGCTTGCTCCTGAATCTATCATGCAATTATGCACTATACTATCACCAATAATCAGACTGACATAGAAAGGGGATGGTTTTACCTCTTGATATGACTGCTCCTTCTTGTGGTCTGAACTATTTGCAAGAACTCTAGGTTGTTCTTTAGTTGATTCATTAGATATTGATATCTTAGCTAGAGCCTCTTGCAGGCTTTCTTTTTGCCCAAGAATATGTAATGCATCCAACATGGTCATGGTAATAGTGGCCTTCTTCATATGATCAACGATATTGAAAGTCGGGGAGCTAACCTTGTGCTACACTTTCAGAATAGTAGCCTCCTTCTACACTTGAACTGGCTAAGTTCTTGGCTTTTCCTTAGCAAGTTTAGCTTGTTTTTGCTGCTCTTTAGCAGGTTGAAGTTGTCCTCTTGGTAAAATTTGAACATTGTGCAAAGAAGAGGGTTGTGGCTGCTCTTTTTGAGTTGCAGAAGTCTAATTTTTCTGTGGAACAACTTGTTGTTCATCTTTTCCTGGTTGTTGTTCTTTCTTATCAGCTTGTTGTCTCAGGTCAACAACTCTCTTTTTTGACCTCGTATTGGCTGCAATTGAGGTTTCTAACTGATTTTACCCTTATGCATGATTAACTCCACAAAATTTGTTACCTTGATAGTTCATCATTGCAATTTCAAGATCATTTTGTTGCATTTGTTCATCTTGTTGATCACTGGCCTCCTTAATTGTCTTCTCAGAAGCAGCATAACTACTTTGCACCATAAGGGCTTGATTAACCACCCTATTCATACAAGTAGCTTGGTTATGAGGCTGATTATAGGGATAGCACCATATGTAATCTTGTGCCAAATTATTTTGAACAGGTACAAGCTCTTTAGAATAGCTGGAAACATTTTGATTGAAAGGTTGATTAAGCCTAAGATTGAAATTTCTTTGTTGTCCTTGGTAGTCGACCTGATAAGGTGGTCTATTTGGCTGAAAAGGTGGTTGATAGGGTCTAAAATTTTGGCCTTGCTGGTTTTTAAGGCTTACTAAGTCATTACTGACACTTTGCAGCAGTTTATCCATATGTTGTTGGGTACCCCTAAGTTCTTGTAAATCTAATTGTGCTGGAAAAGCATTATTCCGAGCAACTGGTTGATAGCCTAAGGCTGGTTCAACTAGAAGTGGGGCAATAAGAGGTATATGAATGGGCATCAAGGGATGAATATCTAGAAAAATTGTCATAGTAGGCCTTGGTGCAATTTTACCAACCTGTATAAGGTTGTTTTCTGCTCTAATAGCAACGTCATATGTTGTTGGCAATGTTAATCCACCCATTGATTGTATCATTAAAGCAATATCACTATTTAAAGCTCTGAGATAATAAAGAAAAGCATGATCAGGTGTCGGCCTTACCATTTGTGGAATTATATTCCAGGTCTTTTGAAACCTGAAATTAAAGTCAAACATCTATTCTTGCAGGGCTCTTTTGATAGTCATCATTTGCTCCACTAAAGAGAGATTATCTAATTTGTTTGAAAACTGCTTACTTAACTTATCTCCCATATCATCCCATGTTGCAAAAAAAATCACTGGTAAGCCTTGGAACCACTAAAGTGCTTTACCTTTAAATGAAGCCACTAATAGCCTCAACGCCACATTCTCTTGAGTCATGTGATGAACTCCACAAAGTGAAGCTACATCTCTGATATGTTCGATTGCTGTAGTCTTCTCTTCACCAGTAAAGATAGGTAGACTTTTGATTGTAGCAACTGGCATATCATCATGTTGAGCCAAATTCAATGGGTTGCCCTCATTAAATGGTACAAACATGTGCGCTTTGGCCATCAAAGTTGCTCTAAGAGGTAGTACTTGTAAAATTGGTACTGTATGTGTAACTGGAAAAATAGGTACAAAACTTGAAGGCCTGAGACTAGGTGGCATAGAGTGAGACCTTGGTGTTGACTTTGATCTCAATCTTCTCAACCTCCTTCTTATTTTTTTGCCTCTCCTCTTGGGCAATGATAGTTGTAGGTATTCGAATGGATCACCACTTTGCCTTGTCTGAACTTTACTCATGTGTTGCTCGAACAGATCTGCATAAAACCAAATTTTTACGGAGTCACCAATATATATTATAAACCTCTGAAAGGCTGAACATTGTTGTAAATAGCAGCTTGAAATGTTGAATTCTTTCTTTGAAGTGAACTTCAGAGTCCCACCAGGCGTGCCAAAAACTGTTATCACATGGATTTGCACCCACGTGCAAAGCTGTAAAACTCTGCAATCATGTGTAGCATTGGACTAATTTTAGGTTGTGGGTATCCTATTATGAAATTAGACCTCTAGATTCTAGGCTGACTTCCTATTTGATCTTCTATTTTTACTAATGAAACTAGTTGGGAAAAGGAAAGAAGGTGTTGAAATGAAAGAAAAACTGGAAAAATAATTAAATCTTGGTGATGCACCTAATTGGAAATCTAAACTGCAACCTAATTCACAAATGATTACCCAACACTTTTACTTGCACAACCTAATCTGATAGCTTAATCACCTAAATGCTTTATATAGAGGCTTTGATTGAATACAATTTTGAGGGAAAACACTTAGTTTTCACAACTAAACTGCATGATCAATTACATGCACAGTGTATAACCAGTGAGCTTAAACTAAATTGCATACATATATTAATGAAAGGAGACATAAAAATTTAAAGGTTTCTGAACTAAAACACAATAATTGTCAATCAATTCCCACATAATAATTATGCCTAAAGTCTTGAAGGGAAAACTTGAAAATACTAGAAATTAAAATGAATTCTTCTACAAATTATAAACTTAATTAACCTGTTAAAACTGTTGCATAATATATTAAACTGTGAAAACTATTACATGAAGTCTCTCTGTTGAAGGCAAAGGCAGAAAACAAGAACTACCGAAAAATGACTAAGTCATTCACTATATACAAAAAGCCTCTCAAAGGCATGTAGGTGAAACTAAAAGTCAACTCCGAGTGCCAAATTGATAACTCCAAAGTGAAATTCGAGCAAAAGTAAAAACCTTGAAAATAAAAGCTCAAACTCATACGAAAATGAGTGAACGTAGGCTCAAATTCTAGGTCAACTCATAGTTGACTCATGGGGCACTCAAACTGAACTAGAAATCCCTGAAAATGTGGGCAGAACATGCAAAAAACTGCCTCGTTTGTGTCAACTCGCCCATGCACATCGGACTCGAACAACTCCATCATTAAGTCTTTGTTTAACATGCGTGATTGGGGTAACTTTGAGTTAATGTTTTCATTTTAAAATAGTTAAGTTAATTAAATGATTTATATTGCATCATTTAATTGACTAATTTCATATGGTTTTATGCCAACATAACATTTACATTTAAATAAAGTCTTAACCCTACCCCAATACCTAAACTCTACCCTACATATGCACCCCATTCCACATAAAATGAGGACTTAGCCAATAAATACAAAGAAAAAATACCTAAGGCAACACAATGGGATGGAACCCACAGCCTTGGTATTTGTAAAGGCATGAAATTTTTATTAAAATGTGACAAAAGTCACAAAATCTTTAATGAGTTTAGGGTATGAAACCCTAAAACCCGCGACATTATTCTTTTCACTTCATTTTAATAATCACTATTGTTGGTCGCCATCAACCATGCAGAAATAGGGTTTGAGCCTAAAGTTGGAGAGAGCAAACTGGAACTTCCAAGTCGAAAATCATGCAAATATGCCTCAAACAGAAGGTAAGCTAAGTTTTGCCCAAAAACTTGAAATCCTTGTTTGAAAACTGATTTTTTTTTAGAATAAATGGGTGCGACCATGTCCTTATTTCACTATTTTTCTGTGTAACAAAAGATATCATATAATGAAAACGCTCTCTCTATAAGTATATGAAGATTTAATTTCCATTGCTTTAGGAACATTTGATAAGCTTTTGGCATTCTGTGTTAGAAACCTGGGTGCTCACCTATTTCCATGGTTGTGGTAAAAACCTCTTGGAAATTATTTATCTGTAGATTTTCATTTAATATATATAAAGACCCTCGTCTTTGAACTTGTAGCATTGCCATGAATGAAAACCCCCTTGAGCTTCTAGGAATTTTCTCTTTTTCTGTGTAGGTCTTGATATCAGTCATGGCTTTGAGATCTCTCCTTTAGGGTATTTAGTGTCCCACCCAGCCTTACCATCTACTCTTTTCCTGGCACAGGGTTTGCTCTCTTTTTCTATTTCTATGCATCTTAGTACTTTGAATAAGCTTTCTTGATTCAAGGTTTTTGAAATAATAAAGAACCCCTTTAATATGATGTAGGTTGTGACTGGAAATTTAGCATTTTTCTGTATATTTGAGGATTTATAAAAAAGCCCTACTGTACTGTCATTAAAATTCAATTGAATGTTGATGGACTTGATAGTAGCAACATGTGCAATGAAAATATGCTAAATCCTAAATACAATCATATTGCTCTCCACTTTATCTCTTTCAAGACTGTTTACTCAAAGACTGATGAGAATACAAATAAGAATCTTCTATTTTTTTTTGTACTTTGTCCTCCTTCCTATGAGCATGTTGTTTACACTTTGTGGCTCTAGGCTTCATGAAACTTTTCCCTTGAATTTCATGATGACTATCTCCATTTTTTTTGTTCATGGTCTATTGACCGCTTTCCTTTGCCTTGGTATTGCACTTTCAAAGGTTTTAGGGTGACTGTCTTTCTTTAACCTCACCTTTCTGATGTTGAAATACAATCCTCCATTGCCTTTTCCAAGACTGTTAAAGACACCTAAAGAAACCTGAAACATAGTCACATAGTGACTGTCCTTTAATAACTTGATATTGCAAGGCTTTCAAACTAGAAATCTACATCTTTGTAACTGCCTCTGAGCACTTGCAAGAACATGGAGATCTGAGCCTTGGCCTATGGAATTGTTAATATAATTTTGAGAGCCAAATCCACTTGTACTTGAGCAATTCCCCTTGTTCTTGATTTTATTGCCCTGGCGTTTGGTAGCATCAACTCTCTATTATGGGCAGTATATGATTGATGTTTCAAAAGTATTGCTTGTGTCTCATTCTTTTAATGTTGTTCCTCTTTGTAATTGCAATTCATATGAAGAAAATAGTAGGATAAACATTATGAGACAACAAATAAATCATGATGAAAAACAATGACACCATAAGTTAGTGTATGCAGACATGATTTCCTTGATGAAAATGATACACCTTTGCTCTGATTTGTAAAGAGTGCAAATTGAATTCCTCTATATTTAAACATGTTGGGCTCAACCCTTGTGGAAACCCATTTACTCCAAATGGTGAAATTAAACACCTGCAACAAATAGATGAAACCTGTGACCTGCACATGAAACAAACAAGTTAGCAAAAAAATGAAGTTGGATGCTTCCATTGGACTTTGTGCCTTTTGATCATATGCCTCTTGCTTGATTTAGTCTTTTGATGAATGCCTAATTAAATGTGTATTACATCTCTATTGGTAATGTAGGCATGAGGTAGGACATGACTCATCATTTCTCTAACACCACCTTTTTAAAATCTTGCAAATGCATTCGGAGCTCGGAGCTGCTACAACTTGGAGACATGGCAACTGAAGACTTCAAATGTGACAGCGATTCATCATTCCAGGCAAAAACGAATCACCTTCTCTCGTATGCCTATATTATCTTCAGTTGTGTTGTGCACATTTCTTTTTTTGTATTCATTATTTGATTATGAAAATCAAATTAAGGTACTCCCATGGCTTGTGTGGGACTTTGGTTTGTACATTATGAATAAAGCAGCAAACATTATGCAATTTTATGATATTTTTTTTGTTACAATTACTTGCATAATAATACTAAAAATTCAAAAGTAATTAGATTTGTTTCAGCAATGTATACTTAGTAGAAAAAATTCATAACCACTTGTGTACCTTTAATGATGAATGCAATTCAGCTCTACCTGTTTTGAGTTGTGGCTAAAAATAGGTAACAATAGTATAATCTATTAGGTCATTTTCTACACATATATCCACTTATATCTCTTACATACACCTCCCATATGCAAGGATATCTTGGATAAGACTCTCAAAGAGTCTACAATACCTATTGATCTAAATATTGACCAATTTAAATCATGGTAGGACATCTCACATCCACTCACAATATTTCATTCACTAATAAATATGTATCAATCCATAGACCAATCCATAATGATGCTCTCCATAGTCTCTATGGTCTCCAAATGAATGTCACTAAATTATCCAAGGCTTGTCTCCAATAGGGTATGTTAGCCAACATATATGTTGGGTGATAACACCATCATAATGCCATAAATATTTTAAACTAGGTGCTTGTGTTCTATGAACCACTAGTCTGGCGATTGTTATGTTCTATGATGCCCAAATGTGTAGTAGAGTCACCCCACATCCTATATTGGCTTTGTACCTATAAGACACCTAATGTAACTAATGATATAGGGTCACCAACACACAACAACCCCATGCATATGTAACCCCCTCATCCAAAATCCTCTCTATCACTCTATTATAGATGATAGGGAAACTACAACCTCTCCTATATGGTACTAAAATCCTGCTAATCACCATTGGTAGTGTGTCAAAGTGAGCCATAAAATTTCTCAAAATAATCTCATAATCCTCAATTCCAACATCATATTCCAAGAACACTCGACTTAATATGCCCTCCCTAGTATCTATGTCATACACAACCTAAGAAGTGTGGACATATCCTACACACATCCTTAAGAGTGACTATCGCCTCCCCAATTGGTAGTAAGAAGGTGATATGCTCACTATACTATCTCTCAGTAAATGCAACCATAATCCCTCTATTAGCCCAAATCTTAGGCATATATGTGATGTAAAATAAACCCATCACTCCTATAAATTCATGCTCATCATCGGTAAGCTGACTCTTCAACATAAGTATGATGCATCTTTCAAGACATCAATGGCTCTTCAATAGCTTGCAGCCTATAGAGGAGGGGGATCAACTACTTAGGACCCCAGGTCATGGTAGGGTCTAGAACAATCAGCTACACTGATCTACCTCGCACTAAATGATTGTTTAAGATAAGTTTGATATTTTAAGAGGGTGAAAAAGGAAGGACAAATGACCTATCACTATCCTTTCATCAACCTAAGAGTTTAGGAAACCAAGTGAGAAAATTTACGAGTCTGGATTGTAACCTAGATAAGCTCTTTGCCAAAGGACTCCAGGACAGAAGATGAACAACAACGTGGCGCGTTGGCGTCTGTATGAACAAAGAGTACAAAGTATAGTCAAAACTAACAAAGAATTCACTAACAAACAAATAAATGTAGTTTTATATGATGATGGAAAGCAAAATGCAACTAAATGGCTAAAACAAAAAGAAGGATACTTTAACTTATAAGATGGAATTTGACAAGAGCGAAGGTGGAAAAAATCAAACTTATGCTCGGTCCAGCCTCTCACAAGCTCCACATGAATAAAATACCTACACACAATAGAACGGGAAAAAATGTTGGGGTTGTTTCGGGGCTTACTGCAATCAAACCCTTGTTTCAGTGTTCCCACCTCCATAGACAACCAAAACAGCCACAATGGACAAACTACGATAAAGAAAGTATTGAAATGGAAGAATAGCAAGAAATGATAATGACAATATGCTACCAAATCAAACAATGATGCTAAGTAAAATGGATATCACCTCCCCAACAAGATGCCCTCAAGCACATGAAGGGAGATGCAAGCTTGCAAGCTTGTAGATGCCAACATTGCTGCAACAATGAAACGAGTAAAACCAACAGAGTGTCGACTTGGAGCTTCAAAAATGGTGGAAGTGTTGTGAAATGAAGTGTGTAGAAGCATGAAGAAGATGGAATGAGAATGAAAGATGGGTAAAAGTACAAAGTTATGTCACACTTTTAGCCAACTTATCAGCACAAGTGAATTTAAGTATTTCTAACTAAAAATCAATTTTGATCAAACATATGATCTTGTAAGATTCATTATAGCTAATTTATATATGTCCAAAACTTTTCCAACTAAAATTGCTGGCTAAATGCATATGTAGCACCACTTTGAGGCTAATTTACCAAAAAAATAGATTTATTTGGAAAACTTGATGTTTCAACTTCTACTCATGTAAATAACATTTTCTTTAAAATATAAAAATACCCTTTTGTAGATCCATAAGTGTAGTTTTCAAAAAAATATTTTTTAATAATTTAATTATTATTTATATTTTCCTTTTTATTTTTACTAAAAGTAGGTTATCAACACAAAATATTAGATTGATTACCACGTCAAGAAAAAATAGTAAAACTAAAAAAAAAATGAAAACAATATGATGCACTACGTAAAAGAATCTATATCAAGATGGTATAATTTTTCTCCATTTTAGATAGATAGATAATATGAAAGTTGATGTTGATTGGAAACGACTATGTTTTAATACACACACATTTTAATATTTATTTATCAAAATTGGAAATTCCATGCACTAAAGGTTCAAGTTATAAATACACACAAAAAAATTGAGGGAAAATAAATAAAAATTACTATATAAAGATTGACATCTCATGTAACTTCATTTTTTAGCAACTAAATTATAGTTTCAATTTATAAATAAATATATTCAAATAATTTAAAAAAATACAAGCATAAAATATACTAAAAAATAAACATTTTATTAGTTTACATCATTTTAGACTTCAAAACATATATGTCACTTTTTAGTGATTTAAGTTTAAATTTGGATTAGTGTTGGTTGTTTCGTTTAAAAAGTGTGACACATCTTTGTACTTTTACATAGATAGCCAATTGAAGATAAATTGGGAGGGAAAGAGTCATTCAAAGGTCGACAGGAAGGCGTTGGGGTGTTACATTTTGTCGCCAATGGAGAACGTAATGCCTCTACAGATTCTGGAGGCAGGAATCTTGTCAAGATGGTAGCACTTTGCATAGACATTTGTGTGTTGTGCGCATGTCCCCAACAAAAAAATCCCCTATCGACACTAAAAACAAGTGCAAAGTGGATGGACTACGAATAGGTGATGTGGATTTACATGGTCAAATTTTATTCTTCTAAGGTGAAGGGTGTAAAAGGGGAATTCGCAAGGGGATGTAAATTCACTCCTATATATTTTTCCCCCACTTTAGCAAACATGAGTGCCAATGATTGTTCGGTAAACTAGTTTGAAAGAGTTCCAAGAAAATATACCTAAACCGTCGAGGAAGCACACTGCAATCTGGCGTACCCAAAACCACAAGGTAGGCAAATGGCTCCACAGGTACTCTCTCCTAGGGAGGATTGAAAAAAGTGCATTGGAGGCCCGTAGACCAACGATGGACAAATCTCACAGGATGTAAGCTCTTCACAGGTCCTTGGACCTACAAAAGAGGCACCCCTAGGTACTCTCTCCTAAAGGAAGCCTGATGTAGGGGACTTGATAGAGTTAGATAGGAAAGCAACTTCACAAGTGCACCTGCAAAGCAACATGTTAATCCGCAGACAAAACATGTTAGAAATCAAAATTCCATGCAGGAAAACAAGCAGACAACCAAGAATTGAAGGAAGAGCTTTCAAAGGTGTCCCTCGGGAACCCTTCAAAATAAAAGGGGTCCACTCAAGAGACGCTCTATTTGAAAGTGCAAGAGTATTTTTCGTAAATCAATTCAACATCAAGGAATCTTTTTGAAAGATTTTCACTTCATCAAGGAATTTGAAAGGAAGAAAGCCCGCTTGCAAGGGGATGATCAGAACTTCACCCGCAGGAGAAGATGCTTCCTCCTCAAAGGAGAGTTTTTCAAATTCTTTCCTTATGAGCCCGTGATGAAGGAAAAGTATTCTGCTAGGGGTCCTTGTTGAGGAATGCAATTTTTGAAAAAAAAATTAAAAATATTTTCAAGAAAAGATTTGTTGGCCACCAAATGTGTTTCTTAAAATCAAAGTGATATGATAGCCCCCCCTTAGGATGGTGTGTGTCAAGCACAAAGGCACGTGACATCCTAAGGAGAGAAAAGCAAGGATTAAAAAGTGATATTTTGGTTTGCATAACATAATGAGATGTAACCATGATAATATTTTTAAGCACATGAGGGACAACACATAAGCACCACAACATCATGAAGTAAGCAAAGAAGAGAGAAAGATAAAAAGAAAGGACAAACAATGACATAACGAATAAGAGATAGGGGGATTTGATATTTCGGGGTCAGAGCTACTCATGGATATAAATAGATAGATAATATAATAATATATATATGAACTATCATCAACCCCCTACTATATTTGACCATGTGAAGAAAATTATGTGAAATAAAAATTAAAATAAAAAATTGGGTCAACGTGGAAGGGAGGCCTAAATGCCCCCAACACTTTGCATCATCCTCAATTGTCGAAAATCAAGGTGCAACAAAGAGAAGAATGATGTGACAAATAGAAGAAGTTTACAACACAAAACACTCTTGTATCCAAGCACCTACAAGGGTGACAAGGGTCCTCCAAGGACACATATAAAAAGCATGGGGGAAACACAACACACACACAAATCTACTCTACAGGTAAAGAAGAGGTGGCCTCCTAGTCCCCATCAACCAAGAGTTTTTCATTCTCCCAATCTAGATCATTGTAAGGGGAAGGTGGATGAGCCTACAAGGGAGGGATAGCAAGGGAAGTACCCTCTAAATTTCCTATGATAAGAGCCAAGGAAGAGGGCCCCTTGAAGTCTTCTTCACTCAGTTCCTATGAGGTAAATGTTAGTGATTTAAAAAAATTCAACAAAGTCGAGACATCATCTACCGAGCTGAACATGCACTTGACAAGAGTGCCATGCATCAACTAAGTGGGTGATGAAAGAGGCACCCGAGATCCACTATCGATCTCCCCAAATGACTCAAGGGCAGTGACAAACTCTAGGTATGTTGGGGCTACCTTTATCACTAGGACAATGCAAGCCAACATAAAACCAACTTCTGAAGAAGGCAATCCATTCTTTTGACCCCCATTGGAAGCAGGGCCATCCTTGATCTATAATTAAAGGGTTACAAATAATTTGCACTTTACTCCTAATTACAAATTTATCCCTGATCGCAAACAGAATTGCGTGGTTATGTATTTTAACCTTTGAAATTATCGGAATGGAGCTCACTTAATCCTTAACACGATTTAATGACTTTCACTAATTACGTAAATGTCATAATTAGAACTCAAAAGGAATCAAATACTGAAAGGAATGAAAGAGAATTATAATACAAGAAAAGGAGAGAGATCACGAGCTTGGTAATGAAGTTTGCTCAAAATGAGCTACGTCTCTGGGTCCGCTTCTCAATGTTGGACCGCTTTATTAATGATGCCAAGCTTTTAAATACCTTTTTACATCATCCAAGCTTCAAACCTGCATTACAATTCCTCTTACAGTCTCTCTCAGCACCTAAGACTTCTCTGTAGCCTCCTTACTTGTTCCCTCTTACACTTAAGAAATACACAATACGTGTCTTTGTGCTTACAAAAATAACTCTTCTCCAAAAAGAATTATCTCAACACTCCTCACTTTGTTCCCAACTCTAAACTCTCACCCCTCTTTTATACTTAAAATTTTGCCCATTATGGTTAAAAACCATAAGATTTACAAATATTACATATCTTCCATTTTTTACAAGTAAATTTCAACAATATCTCCTTATATATGGATAAATCTCCCCTTTATCCATTTTAAATCATTAAATAATATTTTTAATATCTTTCATATTTTATTCAAGCCCCCTTTTTATTATCATTTTCGGGCTATCGTAGATTTTTGTTAATCTTGATAAATTTAGGAGATTGGTTACTTTAATTATAGGAGGGTTGATCTTTTGATTTAAAGGGAATCAACCTTTACAATAGTTTAAATAACATTGACCCCCTATATATATGCCGATGGAATCGTTGGTCCAATGGTTGGAAACATGATTTGTAACCATCAAGTTGGTGGATCAAACCCATCACACTCTTTTTTTGCATTTTACCTTTAAAAAGG